>CAMOHE010045780.1:0-30822 GCA_946598075.1 Artocarpus hirsutus | reverse complement strand
TATAGAATATAACGTTTATATATATATATAATACTTGTAAATTAACTTACAATTAACATATAAATTAACATTTATTTATATTTAGAAAATTTATATATTTCTATATATATAAATGTATTAACACTTATAAATTAACATACAAGATATATATATAACACCTTTGCAAGAAGTTCTATCATCCCATAAACACATGGCAATTTCATAAGTAAAAAAAAAAAATCAATACATAAGTGATAGAAATAAAACAAATTCATATATCGCAACTAGACCCCTAGCTTAAAATTTAGGGTGTTACATATCCTGAGCTGATGGTATCTGGATCTCAAATCTATCTTCGAGAAGTATCGGGAACCTCCTAACTGATCGAACAACTCATTGAGCCTACACAATGGGTACTTATTCTTCACGATGGCCTGATTTAGCTGTCGATAATCAATACACAACCGGAGGGTACCATTATGCTTCTAGGCAAACAAAAGAAGCGCAACCCATGGTGACATACTGTACCGAATATATCCTTTTATCTTCTAATTCATAAAGCTGTTTCCTAAGTTTTTTTATTTCTGTCAACGCCATCCGATATGAGGCTATGAAAATTGAAGCGGTCCCAGGAAATAACTCAATGTTGGACTCGATCTCCTAGTGTGGTGATAATCCTAGTAACTCATCGGGGAAGACATCATCGAACTCATCAAGCATCAGTACTGCTGTGTTCCTCCCTATTGCACCAGACTCTTCTTTTAGATCCAGGAGAAGCACATAACAAGCCACATTCCTTCGTCCTCTAAGACATAGTTTCACGAGTCGCTCACTCATTACCCAATCATTATCACCCCAGTAAGTAATCGTCGTCCCCCTATCAAACACTAGGGTTACCTTCCTAAGTTGATAGTCAACTAGGGCATTATATCTAGACAACCAGTCCATTCCCATGATTACATCTTACAATCTCATGGGAATTACAATCAAATTACTTTTTAAAGTCTCACCTTCAATCATTATTTTACAAGATTTACATATACAATTTACATGCACTTGCCCCAAAGGTTAGCAAATCATCAAGGGCTTATCAAATTCATCTACTTCTAAACCCAAGGCAAGTACAAAAGAACACGCAATGAAAAAATGAGTGGCACTAGTATCAAACAGAACATGAGTTAAAGACTGAGAACTAAAACCGTACCATCAATCACAGCATTGCTGGTCTGAGTATCCAATCTCCCTGATGTCATGGTGTGGACCTGGGCTGGAGACTTCCCTTTTTCCTGGTTGACGTTGCTAGGTCCTGGATTAGTCGACTGACATTGTTGTGATAGAGGTGACTACACGCTTGCTGTACTTGGTGCTCGATACTGTGAAGTGTTCCACTGGAAACCTTGCTGCTGATTTCCCTGCATCGGGTACTGCATTTGCGGTGGTGTGGACTGATGAAACGACAGTTGAGGAAGTTGCTATAGAGTGCTAGAGGCCGACCTTGGAATTGACAGCTTGCACCCTCTCCGGCTTGGAATCCTTATCAAGCATTGTTGATTGGGCCATTCCTGTTGATGTTTCCCGGCAGTTGACAATAATGATAATGAAAACTATAGGGGTTGCTGCGCCTGCTACTTGACGAACTACTGCTTCCACTATTAGCATTTCCTTGTTAATTCTTCACCTGGGCTTGCTGCTACTACTACTCCTCCTATTACTTCTTAAGGGCCCTCCTGATGTCTTTGCCTAGCTTTCGCTAGATAAGGCACGATCACTTTCTACAGAGATTGCTGAAGATACCAACTCACTGAACTTTTAGAGTCACAAAGCCACCACTTGCTGTTGAATAGATGCCTTGAGTCCGTCCTAGAACTTAATGCATTTCTCCTGCTTAGAAGCCATAGTGGATAGAGTGAACTTGGCCAACTCATTAAACTTTGCCTCATATTCATGAACTATCATATCACCCTGCTCCAATCGATAAAACTCGATAACCTTCTAATCCTTGTATCCCAACGACAAGTAGCGCTCATAAAACAACTCTTCATATCTATCCCAACTAATGTTCCCAGTGTTTTTTAGATGCTTTGTTTTTACTGGTGCTGCCTTCCAACTTGTAAGTTGTGATATCGACGTGATATTCCATCGATACTCTGAGAGTGTCCAAATGCTTCACTATTGAATCTAACCAGTATTTAGCAAAGTGCAGGTTCCCATTTCTATTGAAAGTCAAAATAGATGCACGACAGAACTTTTTAAAATACCCATGTTGGTGACTTGCCTCAAAATTCTTGGGCCTAGCCTTTGCTGCCATCTACTGAAAGGTGGCAAACATGACCACCATTAGCCTTCCTCATCTATAGGATTCGCATCTACAGTAGCTGGACGACATCTTGGTGCCATTCTCTCAATTCTGAAAACAAAATTGGACTATTGGTGGTTTTCCATTGCCGTACCTATATGTGTACAATTCCCAAGGTTCATAAACCTAGGGCTCTGATACCAATATGTCACGTCTTGAAATCTGGGAGGTGGCGTGGTAGATTAATTAAGTTAAATAATTAAATTTTTATTTCAAACTGCCATTTTAAAGGATATTAAGTAATTATAAGAATGTGGGATATTTAAAATGTTCTAAGATATTTGTTAAAATATAAAGGCAATCAAAGCGAATTAAAATATTAAATAAATAAATACCATTGGGCCCCACTGGACCCATAGTAGTGCGCACATATGGTATTGACTATATTAAATACATAACCACAGTCCAAATAAAAAGGGAAATTAATTAAAATAATTACATGCCTTATTTATAAATAAATGCCCTAGACAGTGATATCCTAATCCTACAATTTCTTCCTAGTTCTTCAGTTTTTCCAAAGCTGGATTCTACCTAGAAGGAGGGAAATGTTTTAAAACAAGAAAAATGTGAGCGAAAGGCTAGTAGGACTAAGCTTTTGAAAAAAATTAATTTAAACATATAAATCATTTTTAAACAAAAGCTATAAAACAAGGTAAATAAATAAACAAATAACTAACTAAAGCTCATTAAATTTATTCATACCGTTTAATCATTCATTCATCCATAAGCAATTTCATTATCATGTTTTCGGCAAAACCATATGAATCTCGACCAAAGTGGCCCAGCTGGGTTTTGGAACCTGCCTCCAAGGTCACACTCTTCATGACCTGATCTCTGTATGTGGCATCATGCTCTATTTTATTATTCCAGATGGTACTAACCGACACGCTCGGTGTCATATCATTATCATGTCTCATTTATCAGATATTCTCATTACGTTCATTATGATCATTCATTATTTAACCAATAATGAAAATAAGTAATAAACTTCATTTCTTGAAAACATTTGAAAGGAAATGCTTTGTGGCCAAAATCCTTTAAAAACATGGCTACCAAAGGAAAAGGGGTAAAAGTCCTACCTCAATATCCCATATCAACGTTTAACACCGCAGTCCCGATTTGCTATACATTAGCATGACGGAACCACGAACAACCTTAAATAGAAACTAAGTTTATCAATATATAAATTGAGGTATTCTACATCCCTAAGCTATCTCATGGTGTTTTAGTATGCCTTTAAAGTTCATAAAATCATTTCATGAGGTTAAAATCTTGATTTAGGTTTTAAAAAGTGAAAAATGGATGAAAAATGGTCAATCTTCACTAGGTCTAGTCGGCCTGCTGGAACCCTTGGTCTGACTTGTCAAACTCTACAGTTCGGCTAGCCAGCCAGCCAGGATCGGCCTGCCAAACTGGCCCGGGTTTGGCCTGCTAACCAGATGAGTTCAGCCTACTAAACCTATGAATTCGGCCTGCCAAATTGGAAAAACATGGGAGGTCTAAGTCTTCAATTCTTGGCCTCCCCAAGCCCAAAAGATTCTTGGTGATGTACAACCTGATGATGGGTGTTTATAAATATCACGTAAAAATCCAGAGGGTCCCTAAGCCTTGCAATTATTCAGAAATACACCATCTTCTTAAATTACAGAAGGTTTAGAAGATTATCTTTTTTTCACAAAATTTCTTTAGGAATTCTAGCAGAGAAACTCTCCATTCATTCTTTTGATTATTAATGGTTAAAGGTTAGATTTTGTTTCCTTTACGTTTCTGCATTCATATAATTTATATGTAATTTGGATTTCTGCATATATGAAAACCATAATTTTGTATATGAGAATCTCTTACATATATACTAAAAATTTAATGATTAAAACCAAACAAAATGTAAATCCTCATTTATGTCTGTCTTTTCCTCTCTCTTTTGAAAATGTTTTCTTCGTCGCATTTCTGTCTCTCTTTCTTTCTTTTTGTAAAAATACCTTTTTTTTTCGTTTCACAATGGCTATGGTGAGATTTGTAGTTGACTCAAATGCTGACAGTGACGACAACTCACGACTGTAATTAGATCTCTATGACATAGGGGATGCAAATAGAATGTTTGGTTTTTGACATTAACAGAGAAAAAGGTCATATTTTTTAGTGAGGGAGCGTTGTCGTCATTACTGTCATGAAGGTTAATGATGGAATAGATCCTTAGGATGGAAAGGGCGGTTGCTTTCATGACAGCGATGAAAACTTATCCTTGATGGCGATTGTTGACGACGACCTTAACACATTGTAGTGTGGAAGTGAGGGGAAGGAAAGGAACAAAAGTCAATATAGGGATGGAAGAGAGAGAGTAGTTGTAGAGAGAGATGGGGTGGGAGAGTTTGTGGCTTAGAAGAAGGATTTTTTTTAACTCAAAGAAAAGAAAAAAAAGAAGAAGAATGAAATCTCATGAGTGAAACTGGAAAAACAAAATATCTGAATCTAAATATGGCCTATTAACATTTTATTCTTTAGAAATGTGCTGTTTACTATTGATAATTTTAACAATTTGCCTATTCATTATAATTTTCTTTATTTTTCTTCTTCTTAAAAACAATATTATGTTTTTTTTCCTTAAATCTTTTTTTTAAAAAAGCATAGTCATTGTTTTAGCTCAATTTCTCAGAAAGTTATAGCTCAAAATTAATTATTTTTGTAGTTCAAAAAATTAGTTTATTTTATTCCTTTCAAAAGAAGGAAAAAAAAAAAAAGAATACTCCCCCTTTATTACAAATACATTTTAGAAGATTAAAAATTTTTGAAAATTTTTATAGATAATAAATTTTTGAGAATGAAGTTCAAATATGGGAGTAATTTTTCAAAAGAAAAAAAAATTACATAGGCATTATTTTGATGAGCGTTTTATATTATCTATATATATAATAAAAGAGAAATTTATAGAGAATGACCCATAAATGATATTATGTTTTAAATTTGACCTTTCTCTTTTGTGTTTTCATAACTATCCCTTTTCTTTTTTTTATTTATTTTTATTTTTTTAAAAACTAATTCGACATTTACAATTTTCCCTTTCCCGCTGTTGGATGAAGTCCCTCTTTCCTTTCTCTTTTTTGACATTTTCTCTCTATGTTCTCAAATGCTCTTTCCTATCTTTATCCTCACCCCACACTCTTTCCTCTGCTCCCAAACCGACCATGAAGTCGCAAGTTCATTTGAGTTCAATTGCATCGCCAACGTCATGATCTTCTTCATTGATTTGGTATCGTAAATTCAAATTCACCGTCATTGGATTTTAGTCAATCTCCTCCTTGTGTAAGTTTTGCTCTCTAAATCTCTAAGTCTGGCCGCCATTCATGGAGATCAAAGCTCCATCCTCAACGTTGGCTTGGTCTTGCTAGATTTTGGGTCACGAGTCTGTCTAAGTTCGACAGTGCCACCAGCATCACTATCTTTGCTGTCGATGGTTTGAAGAGGTAATAGCATCATTGAAAAAAAAGTATCATCCTACAAGGTGCTGTTTGTGGAGGTCGAGATTGTAAGTTCTTGCTCTTTTCTATTTATACATATTCTTAGGGTTTTTATTTTCTCTAGAAATATTGGTTGTAATTCTCTTGAATCTCTTGATCTTCATAGAATATAAAAGCATTAGTTTGATTAGTCATGTCATTTTTGAAGTTAGAGTGGAGATTTCTAAAATTGTTTAAGCTTTATGAAGAATTCTTTACTCAAATTCACATAGCCAGGGCAAAAAAAAGATATATGCATCTTTCTTTTTGTTTTACAGATAAAAAGTAGACTTGTTGGGGGTGATGAATATGTTTTGCAATCTCTAGCTTTGATTTTTCTTCATTAAATGATTATAGTGTTTTGAATTATGATGATTTATGCCTTAATTTGACTCTTTGTTTTTTCTTGAGGTTATATGCCTTAGAGCAACATATAACCTTAGAGTAGCATACCCTTGTACTAAATAATCTATATCACCTGCCACAAGAGACAAGAGCAACATTTACCCATTGATAGGTTACAAACAATCAATCAATATCACCAAGCTTTCAAGAACCATAAAACCATAATATTTCCTAGTGAACAAATTATAAGCAAATGCAAAAGATGTTCTTAGTATCATCTCAAATTATGACAATCTTTGCATATAATGTTGGAATATGGTAGGTTCCACTTCGGAACCTATCAGATTCTAATCCAATATCCTGCTTCAGCGATCGGAGGTGGTTGGTGTTTCTTTGTTTCAAAGGAAAAATATTGAAATCTGGCAAGCTTTAGGTTAGGACCTGGCAAGTTACAATCCCGCACCCGAGACGACAACCGGAGGTAGTTGTTGCTTTTTTATTAAAAAAATGTTAAAATCTGGTAGGTTTTAGGCTGGAATCTAACAGGTTACAACCCGCTCCAACGACCAAAGGCAGGTTCAGATGGGTTCCAAGACGGAACCTGGTGGGTTCCAACGAGTACCAAGATAGAATTTAGTAGGTTCTATTTCAAGAGGAAGGATAACTTGTACTTTTAATAAATCACTTTTTCTTTATTAAAGGGGCAGTTTTGAAAAGAGCTTTTAAGGAGGGCAATCTTGAAAAGGCTCTAAGGCCTATTTTCTTGCTTTTTTGGTTTGTCTAGGGAGTTTTGCTCTTTTTTTTCTTTTATTTTTATTTTTTTTGCTTTTAAGTAGTTCCTCCTTCCTTTTTTTTCCTTTTTTTTTCTTTTTCTTTCTTTTTTTCTTTTAATTCTTTTTGTTGTTTTCTTTTCTTTTTCTAGGTGTCTTTTTTATTCTTATAATCGTATCTATTAATTTTTTTCCTTCTTTTGTTTTTCTTTATACAATCTCAAATTTTTTGTTCTATACAATCAAAATATTTTTTTTCTTTTAATTTATCCAGGATATACAATAATCACTTTTGTTGATATACAATAATCACATATATATATATATATATCTTCTTAAACACTTTATTGAACCCAATCTTTATGACTACTAATTAAAGAACCTTTATGATTACTTTTGTTATCCTAATTAATTTAGTGAATTTTCTTCCCTAAAATGCGTCATATTTAAACATCATGTTCCTTCTAATTAGTCAAAAATAACAATCTTTTAATTGTTTTTCCTAGAAATGTGCTTTTTTTAAAGGTTTTTTAGGCATTCCTTTTAATTATTATTTTTTAATAGATGTATTCTCTCTAATTTGTTCTTGTTGGCATAATTGCGACATAAATTTTTTCCCTTACTTTGCTTCAGTTAGCATAATTTCTATGATATAATCCTTACTTGATGTACTTCATTTAAGTATTTTTCCCGTCTATTCACAATGATATATATACATATATATATTTAGAATTGTCCTTATTTTAATTTTTTTATATAATCCTTATTATTTTAAAACAATACTAATGAAGATGCTTGTATTAGTTGCATATTAATTAGTAACTTTTGTTTATTAAGATCCTTGTTGTTTAATGAACTAAAACATAATGACATGGTAATTAATATTTTATGCATAGATAGAACCTCTATAATTACTCCCCATGTCCTTTTAAAAAAAAAATTACTCCCCATGATAAGTGTTTAATTTGATATAGTTTTTGATCAATTTTTCCCATATTTCTTTCCTTTATTCTTGAGTATTTTGGTGTTTTAATTGTGTTTGTGTGTTTTGTAGGTGATACAAAGTGTTGGAAAAAATTTGAGACTAAAAAGACCACATTGAAAGAGTTCTGGTGCTTAGGCACCAAATCAGCAAAAAATGGTACTTTAAACCCGTGCACATAGCACTTAGACACCAGTCAAATAGTGCCTTGGCGCCACCAAAAAATTAACATGGTGCTGTTGTGCTAGAAGGATAGTGTCACGGCTTTGTGTGGCGAGAAAAACGTGATTTTGACACCAAATTAATCACTATCTTTTTCGTTTTAACTCCACCTTGGAGACCTATAAATACACTACTTTAGGTCACGTCTTCTATTGAGCTTTTTCATAAGTTTTTCCTTAGATTTTTCTTAGGTTTTTGTAGTCTTAAAAGATGAAAAAGAAGAAGAAGAAAAAGAGGAGAATTAATGATTACTCAGAAGAGAATCGTCAACGTAGATATTCTTGAAAACTCAGTCTAGTTCTTTCTTTCATTCTCTTTTCTTTTCATTAATATTATTTTATTTTTCAATGTTTTTATTTCAATTTCATTTGTGCTTGAAGGGAATTTCAAAACCCTAGACATGACTTTATGATTAATTTTTAGAATTATTCTTTAATTTTCCAATTGAGATTGTTTATGTTCTTCTATAATTATTGTTTATGACTATTTTCTTCTTTTGTTTGGGTGTGCAACTAAATAAGACTTAAATTTAATCTATGGCTAGATTAGAAGACTTGATTTGTAATTATCTTGATATTTTAATCATTAGTAGCAAATTGCAAGGTATGATTATGGGAGGTTTTAATCATTAGTAACAATAATCTATAATTATTGTTTATGAATATTTTCTTCTTTTGCTTGGGTGTGCAACTAAATAAGACTTAAATTTAATCTATGGCTAGATTAGAAGACTTGATTTGTAATTATCTTGATTTTTTAATCATTAGTAGCAAATTGCAAGGTATGATTATGGGAGGTTTTAGTTAATTGCGATGTAGAACATAGCCAAGGTTGAATAACTCGAGCTTATGTGTTTGTTATTTACATCAACCTATCTCTCTTATCTTAATGCTTCTATTAAATTAAATCTAAAGAGTTTATTCTAAGTTATTTGAGGGAAAGAGATTAATAAGGAGCTTGTTTTATTTAGACTAAGTAAGGAGAGATTGAGATGCTAGACATGTATGCCCTAAGGAGTAAAAATGTAACATGTTTTTAGAGACATTTTTATCAATAAATAATTTATGCATTATTTATATATCTAATCTTGTCCTTTTTACATTTATATTTGTTGAATGTATGTTAAGTAAACAAAAGTCTGAGATTGTCGATCTAAGCCTTTAAGAATTAGGCATATGATAGACAGATTATACGAAAGATACGATTCTTAAGGTAACGGCCTAAATTATAAGATCCGTAATCGAGGGAATAAAGTTGCATGTAAATATTGTTATGTTGTCTATATGCCTATTGAGCGATGGTTTGTCTTGGCTATTGGAGGTGGACTCCTGAAATAGAAACATTGGCACGTTGTCATAGGTGACGATGTGTTGGATCAGGACATAACATGAATTGATTTGGATTAATAATTCTGTCTCGGCAAATTGATTCATTTTAGACAATTATATATGTTGTATCATAATCCTGAGATGAATAGTGAGCCCATTGTCTTGACTTATGTCCTTTGATATACCAAAGGGTGACATCTGCAATTTATGTTAGTATGCATATCAGTACATTAGAGACAAGACTCTTGATAGTGTAGATTGTTATCATAGATATGAAATCCATAGCTCCTCTTCAAGAGTCATTGATATCCTCTTAGAAGACTTGAATTTAATCTACGGCTAGATTAGAAGACTTGATCTGTAATTATCTTGATTTTTTAATCATTAGTAGCAAATTGCAAGGTATGATTATTGGAGGTTTTGGTTAATTGCGACGTAGAACATAGCCAAGGTTGAATAACTCGAGCTTATGTGTTTGTTATCTAGATCAACCTATCTCTCTTATCTTAATTCTTCTTTTGAATTGAATCTAAAGAGTTATTCTAAGTTATTTGAGAGAAAGAGATTAATAAGGAGCTTGTTTTAATTAGACTAAGTAAGGAGAGATTGAGATGTTAGACATGTAAGCCCTAAGGAGTAAAAATGTAATATGTTTTTGGAGACATTTTTATTAATAAAGAATTTATTTATTATTCATATACCAAATTGTTGTCCTCTTTTCGTTCATATTTGTTGGATGTATGATAAGCAAATAAAAGTATGATACTGTCGGTCTAAGCCTTTAAAATTAGGCATATGATGGACAGATTATGCGGAAGACATAATTTCAAATTGTCAGTCTAAATCATAAGATCCGTAATCGAGGAAATAAAGTTGGGTGCTTTATTCATGCAAAGATTGTTATGTTGTCTATATCCCTAACGGGAGATGGTTTTCCTTGGCCATTGAAGGTCGACTCTGTGAATAGAAACATTGGGACGTTGTCATAGGTGACGATATGTTGGATTGGGACATAAAGTGTAATTGATTTGGATTAATGAATCTGTCGCGGCAAATCGTTCACTTTAGACAATTATATATGTTGTATCATAATCCTAAGATGAATAGTGAGCCCGTTGTCTTGACTTTTGTCCTTTGATATACCAAAGAGTGACATCTGTAATTTATGTTGGTATGCATACTAGTACGTTGAGACAAGACTCTTGATAGTGTAGATTGTTATCATAGATATAGAATCCATAGGTTCTCTTCAGGAGTTGTTGATATCTTCTTATATGTGTTATCCTATAATTGGAAAATTAAAGCGGTCAACCATTTGAATACATAGGTGTAACCTAATGGTTACTATCTTTGGATGGTAAGTTTTTTGATGGTGAGATAATGGAACATAAGAGGAAAATAATTGGGAAGGTAGGACAGAATTTATCCTTAAGCTGATTATAGATAATCTTATCGGGATACAATACATTATGATATGTCATGGAGACTTTCGGGCTTTGTAATTCTATATGGTTTGAGAGTGCAGCTCTAAGATTTTAGTAGAGTAATGTTAGAGTTGATAATTATGAAATGTATATCTAGGATATTAGGTTTCATAATTATCGGGAGCTTGAACTATATAGGTCCATCGATCCCCTTTGCTAGCTCATAATAAATCCTATAATGATATGGCTTGTTTTTCCAATAAATTGATGACTTATGTTCAATTATCAAATTAGCTAAAATTCAAAAGGATCAGATAATTCATGTATGTGTATCGGTTGAATTAATTTTATATAAATTAATTCAAGATAAACTTGTTGAATTATCTAGAATATTTATTTTCCTAGAAATTGTCTAAATATGGTTGTTTTAATCAGATAACTTCTCTATTAGGTTATTTGACTTAAAATAGAGGCTTTATCCAAAGAATCTTAGGTGAAAAATAAAAAAAATTACAGGGATCATTTATCATAAGTTTTGCTAGCTGATCTTCAAGTTCGGCTTACCGATAGAGTAAGTTCGGTAGGCTGATCTGCCAGTTTGGCCTACCGACCAAACTATAATTTGATCACGCATTTTTACGCAAATTTATCAGATATTGATCTAGATTCAAATTTTTGAGGCCTTATCTGATAAGGACTAACCCCTAGGTCCAACCTCTATAAATAGGAAGTGAGACTCATACGTTATTTAGATCAGTTGAGAGATCAAGAGTAAGTGTTCTATTACGTGAGTCTTTGAAACTCCCCAATAGAGCTATTGTTCACAAATCATGAACCTTAGTTCTGGGTATTTCTCAGTTCTGGGTATTTCTCAATTGGTTGGAAGGAGAGTCACCAGGAAGAGCTACACAACGTGCGCCTGCACGCACTTCGATCGTGGATGGAGAACAACAAAGAAGACTAATTGATTGAGGCTTTTTTAGAACACCATTCTCTTCATAGATTGCGAGAGCTCTTCAGCAAATAAGGTTAGTAAGATCTGGTTGATTTATGCATATAACGTGTCAAGCTTATGTTTTAAAAAATACTCTAATATAAAAACTTTTAATTTTTGCTGCATACTATTTTTCCAACAATTGGCATCAGAGCAATGATTTTTATGTAAATTTACGAGTTTGTGATTAGGCTATATGTATAAATTCTGTGATCTTGATATCTACTTTGCTTGAATTTAATTTTTTAGAGAGTTGGCACTCTAGGGTTTCTATATATTTATATGTTGTCATGGATTATATGGTGAATGTTTATTAATTAATTATGGTTGATTTAATTATTATTTGATTTATTAATTTGTGCCAGTTATGGTTCCTTAGAGGTTAGAATGTGTATCTATTTTTTCATGTAATTAGATGACGGTCTATCATCACTATTTAGGAATTATTATTTAATTTTAAATTTGTAAGAATTTTGTAATTAAATAATCATTTAGAAAAAACAGATTTAGAAGATGAATCTAGAAGATGGATGATAGCGTTCCACAGGTATTTCTTAAGTCTCTAATTTTATGTTTTTGAACTGTTGAAAATAAGATTGAAAAACTACATAAAAACTGTATTTTCTAGAAGTCGTGATTTTTGCTTGGTCAGCAAGCCGAATCACTAGGTTCAGTAGGCCGATGGTCGCAAACCAACAAGCCGAACCTCTAGGATCGGTAGGCCGTTCGTGGGGCAAGATTCTAATAGCTCTAGGGACAGGTAAAACTTTCAAGTTTGACAGGCTGATCGGTTATTACCGGTAGGCCAAATTGTGAGGAGCAGGAGAAGGGTCACGACCGGCAAGTCAATTACACAGATCGACATGCCAACAGAGAGCTGTGGATTTCAAAAAAAAAGTTGCATTTTTCAATGTAGTTTTGATTTTATTTTGGAACAATTCTGAGAAACATTAAATTTAGTTATGACCAGAAATATGGAGCATTTGATCCATGCGAGATTGAAGACTTGAAGATGGATAATACATGAAGAAGGAAACAATTTAAAGATTCATGGATGAAGAATCTATAATATGTTTCTAATTTATCTCTTGTAATCTTTGATTATTTTCTTTAGGATGAAACCATGATATTATGGCTATTTATTATTATTTTGCTTGTAGCTTTGTATGATTGCTTTGCTTGTCTACATTATAATATGATTTACCATATATGTTGATAACATGTCATATAGAATAAGGAGTGCCGCTCATTAAAAATTGTTTATGCATGTTTTTTAAAATAAAACCTTGATTTCAAAAGATTAAGTGGGAAAAGGTTTTCGAAGAAAGGACTTACAGCCTCCATCGTTGGTCTATAGGTAGCATATGGTGGTTCTGACCTCTAGGAAGTGACTTCATCATGTACTAGGTTAGATCTCCAAGAGAATAAGGTATTTTAGCATGATTTATCATTGCACACCCCTAGATGGTGATTATAAATCATGGATAAAATATTTAAGCGATGGTTATACACTCAAGTTGATTTTATTATTAACCTCTCTTAGGAGCTTTGTTAATAAAATTGATGGCTAAAGAAACAATTATTAATATATGCTAGATCATATGGGTCCTGGATGGTATATATTAATCAAGAAGGGATCCATGTTCCTAATTGAATTAGCAAGTCTCCTCAAGGCAGCTTGTTGAATTCTAAGTTGGGAATTATCATTATAAGGTTGTGATTTGTTCAAGGTTTTAACACATGGACACATTATTGTTTTACATGATTATGTTATTTTACTAAATTATTATGGTATGTTTGCTTATGTTTGGTATATAATTCTTTATTATAGATTAAGAATGTCTAAAAACGCTTTATTATCGATACTTGACCAAAACCAATTAACCGATGAGAATTTTAATGATTGGAAATGGAACTTGAATATCGTCCTATCTATTAGGAAATTGAAATTTGTGCTGACAACACTGCGTCCTCCCGAGTCTACTAGAGATTCCAATAATGAGCAAACCCAAGCATATGATCACTTGAAAGATGCTAATGATCAGGTCCGCTATTATGTTATGGCCAAAATGAATAACGTGCTACAGGCTCAATATAAAGATTATGAGACTGCTAAGCAGATCTTGGATAATCTTGAAGACGTGTTTGGAGGCCAGGCCCTAACAAAACAGTAAGAGGCACTTTGAAAACTTCTAAACTGCAAACAGAGGCCGGGAACGTCTGTGAAGGAGCATTTGATGTTGCCTCGCTAAGGCTTAAACCAATGGAGCCGACATTGATGTTGAAGCACAGATGACTATGGTCTTTGAGACTCTATCCAAAGAGTTTATCCCTTTTAGAGCTTTATTAAATTTAAGCAGTAGAAGGGATATGACCTTGACTGAGTTGATGAAGCAATTAAAGGAGTTTAAAAACTTGATCAGGGAAACTCTTGCTGGTGATGTTCCTAGTGGTGAGGCCAACTTGGGGCAGCCTTTAGTTCTAATCCCAACACTAGGAATGGAAAGAAGCAACAAACTAAGAGCAGGAAGTCTTCTATTCCTATAAACGGCAAGACCAAGGAAAAGAAAAAAAAGAACCCAAAGAAGCTTAAGTGCTTTTTCTGTGTGAAGGTCGGGCACATAAAGAAGAATTGTAAGGACTTCTTTTCCCAAGGAGGTAGGTGTGATCTTTTGGTTATTGAAACTTGTTTGGTTGAGGAATCTAGTGACACTTGGGTCATAGATTCCAGAGCAACTAATCATGTTTGTGTTTCTCTATAGGGGTTCAAAGAAAAGAAACGAGAAGTCTGCTACATGAAGACTTCACGCTTCGGATAGGCGATAGATTCTTAGTGTTGGCTGAAGCAGTGAGAGATGTCCATCTTTATTTTGATGATTATAGGAGTTTAAGTTTGCGAGATTGTTTTTATGTTCCTAAATTTAAAAGGAATTTAATTTCTATAGCTTGTTTATTTAGAGACTCTTATGTAGTTTCTTTTAATAATAAAGTAGTGATTCGTAAAAATAAATCTTTTATCTATGATGGATGGATGCAAAATAATCTATATTTTATCAAACCTAAAATGAACTTACTTCTTAACATTGAGATTAATGATGATAACTCTAAAAGACTTAAAACTTCTCGCTCTAATAAGCCTTATCTTTAGCATTTGCAGCTAGGTCATATTAACCTGAATAGGATTCAAAGGTTGGCAAGGGATAGACCTTTAAGTTACTTAAAGGTAGAATCTATGCTACAATGTGACTCTTGTTAGAGGGTAAAATGACCAAAAGACCATTTGGGTCTAAGGGCAATAGGCTGAAGGGGTTCTAGAACTTGTGTATAGTGATGTTTGTAGTCCTATGAACATCCAAGCATAAGGAGGGTATGAGTTTTTTGTCACTTTTATTGATGATTACTAAAGGTATGAGTATATGTACCTAATGCACCACAAAAGCGAAACTTATGATAAGTTCAGGGAGTTTCAGGCTGAAGAGAAAAAACAATTGGGTAGACCCATAAAGCAACTCCAATTCGATCGATGTGGAGAATACCTTTCTGATGAGTTCTTAGAACACTTATTAGAGAATGGGATTGTATCCCATTTGACTGCACTAAGCACTCTACAGCAGAATGGTGTAGCTGAGAGAAAGAATGGGACTTTGTTGGACATGGTTAGGTCTATGATGAGTTATTCATCATTGCCTTTATCCTTTTAGGGATATGCACTACAAATCACATGTTATCTTTTGAACAATGTGCCTTCAAAATTGATTCCTAAAACTCCTCACGAGTACTGGATAGGGAAAAAGACATCCTTAAACCATATTCATATATAGGGATGTCCAGCTCATGTCCTGTTTAAGGAAGTGAATAAGTTGAAAGCACGTTTGAAAGTTTATATGTTTGTAAGATATCTAAAAGGAACTAAAGGGGTAATTTCTATAACCCAAAGGAAAATAAAATCATGGTTTCAACTAATATAACTTTCCTTGAGGAAAGTTACATGGACGACTTTAAGCCTTGAAACAAAGTGCTTGAGGAGTTGGCGAGTTCAATCACTCCAGGAGTTCCAAATGAAACTGTTCCAATCAATGTAGAAAAACTAAGCAAACCCAAACACCAACCTAAGGGGCTTCGGCGTAATAGGAGGATCAAGCGTCAACCTGAGAGATATATGTTCAATGGTGAAGAATTCTTGGCAGAACTAGATAAACATGATAGGGATCCTTATACTTACCAAGAGGCTATAAAGAAAGTTGATTTGAAGCTCTAGATAGAGGACATGAACACAAATATGAAGTCTATGGAGACTCATCGAGTCTGAAAACTTGTAGATCTTCCCGAACAAGCCCATAGGGTGTAACTAGATCTATAAGAGAAAGAGAGGAGTGGATAGAAAATTTGAAACCTATAAGCTAGACTGGTAACTAAAGGATACATACAAAAGGAAGAAATCGATTATAAGGAAACCTTTTCGCTTGTAGCCATGTTTAAGTCCATCCACATTCTTTAGTCTATACTTGCCACTCTCGACTACGAGATTTGACAAATGGATGTCAAGATAGCCTTTCTAAATGGTTATCTTGATGAGTCCATTTATATGGTATAGCTAGACGGGTTTAAGGCTAAGGGTCAGGAGGGTAAGGTTTGAAAGTTGCTAAAGTCAATTTATGGACTTAAGTAGGCTTCTTGTTCTTCAAACATAAGATTTGATCAAGTAATCAAGCTTATGGGTTCACACAAAATGTGGATGAACCATGTGTTTACAAACACATTAAGGATGGAAATGTAGTTTTTCTACTACTCTATGTAGATGACATTCTGCTAATTGGCAATGACATTGGGGCGTTGTCATCGGTTAAATTATGGTTGACCAAGCAGTTTGACATGTAAGGCTTGGGTGAAGCTAATTTTGTTCTCGGTATTCAGATCTTTCAGGATAGGAAGAACATAATAATAGCTTTGTCCTAAGTGGACTAAATAGATAAAATTCTCAAAAGGTATGCAATGCAGGATTCTAAGAAAGGTAGGCAACCATCTAAGTCTAGAATCACTCTTTCTAAGAAAGACTCACCAATGTTTGATGAAGAAAAGAATACATGAAGAAGTTGCCTGATGCTTCGGTAGTAGGTAGTCTCATGTATGCCATGCTTTGCACACAATCATATATTAGTTATGCGGTTGGGATTGTAAGTCAATTTCGGTTGGATCCAAGATCGAACCACTAAGTTGCGGTCAAGCATATTTTCAAGTACCTTAGAAGAACTCGAGGGTATATGCTTGTGTATTTGGGTGAGGATTTAACACCTCTAGGACACACTGATTAGGATTTCCAATCCTGTCTAGATTTGAGAAGATTGACTTTGGGTTTTGTGTTTACTCTGGGCGGCAGTGCTATGGTTATGCGGTCGAAATTGTGAGTCGATTTCAGGCTGATCTAGGACCAAACCACTGGGTTGTGGTCAAACATATTTTCAAGTACCTAAGAAGGACTCGAGGGTATATACTTATGTATTCGGGTGAGGACTTAACTCCTCTAGGATATATTGACTGGGATTTCCAATCCTTATTGGATTCGAGGAGATCGACTTCAGGTTTTGTGTTTACTTTGGGCGGCGGTGCCATTAGTTGGAGAAGTGTGAAGCAAGATTACAATTCAGATTCAACGATGGAGGCCGAGTATGTGGCAGCT
Source organism: Artocarpus hirsutus (assembly GCA_946598075.1). NCBI lineage: Eukaryota > Viridiplantae > Streptophyta > Magnoliopsida > Rosales > Moraceae > Artocarpus > Artocarpus hirsutus. Next base: position 13,251 of record CAMOHE010045780.1, on the reverse strand, counting down.
AGTGATGCTTCGAAAGAAGTAGTGTCGCTTCGCAAGTTCTTTGGGGATCTTGAGATAGTTCCTGGTATAGATAAGGCAGTATCACTGTATTGTGATAACACTACAGCGCTAGCTAATGCTAAGGAATCAAGATTTTGTAAGAAGAGTAAGCATATTGATTGAAAGTATCATATTATAAAGGACTTCATAGAGGGCGGGTATATTGTTGTATGCAAAATCACATTCGACGATAATTTAGCTAATCCATTCACGAAGACACTAACTGTGAGAGTTTTTGAGAGACATATGGAAGCTATAGGGATGCGGGATTTGTAATATTTACTTGCTTAGTGCAAGTAAGAGATTGTTAGACATATATGCCCTAAAGAGTAAAATATAATATGTTTTTGGAGATATTTTTATTAATAAATAATTTAGTTATTATTCATTTATCAAATTGTTGTCCTCTTTATGTTCATATTTGTTGGATGTATGATAAGTAAACAAAAGTCTGAGACTTTTAGTCTAAGCCTTTAAAATCAGGCATGTTATGCACAGATTATGCGAAAGACATGATTCTAAAGGTGATGGTCTAAATCATAAGATCAACAATCGAGGAAATAAAGTTGGGCTCTTTATTCATGTAAAGATTGTTATGTTGTCTATATCCCTAACAGGAGATGGTTTGTCTTAGCCATTGCAGGTGGACTCCATGAATAGAAACATTGGTGCATTGTCATCAATGACAATGCATTGGATTGGGACATAAAGTGTAATTGATTTGGATTAATAATTTTGTCTTAGCAAATCAATTCACTTTAGACAATTATATGTGTTGTATTTTAATCTTGAGATGAATAGTGAGCCTATTGTCTTGACTTATGTCTTTTGATGTATCAAAGGGTGACATCCACAATTTATGTTGGTATACACACCGGTACATTGGAGACATGACTCTTGATAGCGTAGACTTGTTATTCATAGATACAAAATCCATAGCTCCTCTTTAGGAGTTGTTTATATCCTCTTATATGCGTTATTCTGTAATTGAAAAACTTGAGTGCTCGACCATTTGGATACATAAGTGTAACCAAATGGTATATTGTCTTTGGATGGTAAGTTTTTCAATGGTGAGATAATGGAATATAAGAGAAAAATAATCGGGAAGGTAAGACAGAATTTATCCTCAAGCTGATTATAGATAATCCTATGGGGATATGATACATTATGATATGTCTTGGAGACTTAGCTATTCGGGCTTCTTACTTTTCAATAGTTCGATAGTGTAGCTAAAAGCTTTTAATGGAGTAGTATTAGAGTTGATAATTATGAAATGTATATCTAGGATATTAGGTTTCATAATTATTGGGAGCTTGAACTATATAGGTCCATCAAGTATCCTTTGTTAGCCTATAATAAATCCTATAACGATACGACGTATTTTTAAATAAATTGGTGACTTATGTTAATTATTAGATTGGCTGAAATTCGATAGGATCAAATAATTTACATCTGTTTATCTGTTGAATTAATTTTACATAAATTACTTCAAGATAAACTTGTTGAATTATCTGAAATATTTATTTTCCTAGAGATTACTAGATATGGTTGTTTTAATCCAATAACTTCTCTGTTGGGTTATTTGACTTAAAACTAAGGCTTTATCCAAAGAATCTTAGGTGAAAAATAAAAAATTACAGCGATCATTTATCATAAGTTTGGCAAGCTAATCTTCAAGTTCGGCCTACCGATGGAGTAAGTTCGCTAGGCCAATCTGCCAGCTCGGCCTACCAACCGAACGATAATTTGATCACGCGTTTTTATGCGATTTTATCATAGATTGATCCAGATTCAAATTTTTGAGGCCTTATCTGATAAGGACTAACCCTTAGGTCCAACCTCTATAAATAAAGAGTGAGACTCATATGTTATTTAGATCAGTTGAGAGATCAAGAGTGAGCACTCTATTTTGTGAGTCTCTAAAACTCCCCTGAAGAGCTATTGTTCACAAATCATGAACCTTAGTTCTAGGTATTTCTTAATTGATTGGAAGAAAAGTCACCAGGGAAGAGCTATATGATGTGCACCCACACACACTCTAATCGTGGATATAGAATAGCAACGAAGACTAGTTGGTTGAGGCTCTTTTGGAACACTCTTTTCTTCATAGATTGCAGGAGCTCTTCAGCAAATAAGGTTAGTAGGATTTGGTTAATTTATGCGTATAGCGTGCCAAACTTATGTTTTGGAAAATACTCTGATATAAAAATTTTTAATTTTTGCTGCATACTATTTTTCCAACATGAAATAGCAGAGCTTGATCTTATCTACGGTTGGTAGTTTCAATTAAAAAATTAAATATTGTTAGACATGTATGCCCTAAGGAGTAAAAATGTAATATGTTTTTAGAGACGTTTTTATCAATAAAGAATTTATTTATTATTTATATACCAAATCTTATCCTTTTTACGTTCATATTTGTTGAATATATGTTAAGCAAACAAAAGTCTGAGACTGTCGGTCTAAACCTTTAAGAATTGGGCGTATGATGGACAGATTATGTGAAAGACACGATTCTTAAGGTGATGGATAATTCAAGATAAACTTGTTGAATTATCAAGATTGGATAATTCATGTTTGTTTATTGGTTGGATTAACTTGAATAAATTAATTCGAGATAAACTTGTTGAATTATCAGGAATATTTATTTTCTTATAGATTATCTAGATATGATTGTTTTAATTAGATAACTTCTCTATTGGGTTATTTGAATTGAAACTGAGTCTCTATCCCAATAATCTTGGGTGGGAAATAAAGATTCGTAGGGATCATTAATCAAAAGTTTGACAGGCCAATCTTTAAGTTCAGCCTGCCGATGGAGGAGGATCGATAGGCCGATTTACCAGTTCAGTCTGCCAATCAAATGTTAAATAAATCATGCATTTTCATGTAGATTTTATTAAACATTGATCCAAATTTGATTCTGATTCGAATTTTCAAGGCCTTATTTGATAAGGACTAACTCCTAGGCCCAACCTCTATATAAAAGAGAGTGAGACTCATTGTTATTTAGATTAGTTGAGAAATTAAGAGTGAGACTTTGCTAGTGAGACTTTAAAACTCCCTAGAAAGCTGTTGTTCACAAATCATGAACTATAGCTTTGGGTATTTCTTAATTGGTTGGAAGGAGAGTAATCGGGGAAAGGCTAAACGACATGCGCCCATATGCACTCTGATCGTGGATAGAGAATAGCAAAGAAGACTAGTTGGTTAAGGCTCTTCTAAAACATTATACTCTTCACGGATTGCAGGAGCTTTTCTACATTTACATGGTTAGTAAGATCTGGTTAATTTATGCATATAGCATATCAAACTAGTGTTTTGAAAAATACTCTGATATAAAAAATTTTTAAAAATTCTGTTGCGTGCTATTTTTTCAATAGATATAATTCTGTAATTAATTGTATGGTTATTGTTTAGTGGTAGAGAATGATTCGTTAATTGGTTTCGTCATTATTGTTTTGTGTTTACTTGTTTTCTTATCTTTTTATTAATTTAGTTTATATTCAAAAATCGCCCAATTTGTGTGTCTTAGGTTTTAATAGAGTTAATAACTAATTAATTAAACCAAATGCTTTGCAAAAATGACCCTTATTTCTTATTATACTTGACTATGACTACAATTTAAGGAAGGTTAATTTAGTGCTTTCCTCGAGGCTTACCAAATTTTGGTGCCAGTCATCGAAGTTATCTTGTTTTTGTTAGTTTAAATTAATTTGTCTTGTTCTTCTTAGTTTTAATTAATTTTTCTTAATGGTCAAAAAACAAAAAACAAAAAAAAAATGAAAATTATTTTGTAATTTTTGTTTTGTGCAAGGTACTTTGAGATGATACATCTACAGGTCCTCACAAGTTTTTCCCAACAAGACTTAGATCCATTCTATATTGCTTAGTGGAGATACAAAGATGTGCTCATTTGGTTTCTATATCAAGGGTTCTCAAAGGAGTGACAACTTTAAATCTTCCTCAACAGCTTATGTTTGACAACAAGACATTGGATTGAAAGGTGCAATGACACCATCTTTTTCTGCCAACAATCTATGGACGAAGCATAATTTATGTTGGAAGACATGGCCAAGTACGATCATTGGAGTTGGAATTGTTCAAGGATCAACTAAGGTTGGGAGGATGATTACTATAATTTGGAGTCATGGGTTAAGACTCAACCTTATGATATCGGATTTGAAGCTATCAATAGAGGAGCCTTGGTAGACTAACCACCTACAGGTACATCTCTTGAAGGCCTAGTTAGGGTCTTGGTTACTAACATGTTACAATTTCAAGAGGAGATAACCACTAACCTTGACAATTTGCAAAGTCATATCAATCAATTGGTAGCATTATAAGTAGGTTGGAGGAACAAGATACTAATCAAATAGTGAAAAATATGATGTGGCATAAGGAAGATGATGACTCAAACAACTTTGGTTAGGAGAATAATTTGCCTAATATAAGAGCTTCATGGGAATTTGATCCATTAGAGTAGATCAAGCCTCGGGATGACCATATAGAAGCCATTGACATTGTTTTAGCTCAACACTTTAACACTCGCGAGGTTGACACTGTTTTACACCTTTTAAGTCATGAGACATCCATTCAAAGCCTTGAGTTCTATGAAGATCAAATCTCAAGCATAGTTTTAGAGAATCAAGTGGAGAGTAAAAAGCAATTAGAAGGGTTGATATTGGAAGAATTCCTTTATAAAGCCAAATCACAAGAGTCGTTGGAGGATGAGGAATCTTATGTGACTATCGATTTGAGCTCATCGATGGTTATATCATATACATCATCAATGGATCCCTACTTCCCATTGGCACCACCTTCACCATATTACATCTTCTGTGAGCTTAAGCAAGAATTGGAGTTCTCCATTTAAGCACATTCAACCAAATGGAGTCAAGTTGGTGCAATGTACCAAAACATTCCATATCTTGCCAAGCTTGAGGGCATTGATAATGAAGACCCATGGGTGGTGTTTTATGACACCTTTTATGGGCAAAAGTTGCTCTTTGATGCTACTTTTCTACATCAGGCTAAGGACATAAAACCAAGCGCATCTTGAGAGGCAGCCCAACAAATGGAAAGCGTGCCATAACAGATTTGATCTTTCTAACTCTCTTCCATTTTATCTTTTTATTTTTTATTTTTTGCTTTTATTGTTTTGTTTGTTTTCTCTTTTCTTCTATGTTTAGTATTACATTGAGAACAATGTAAGAATTAAGTGTGGGGGGAAGGACTTAGGACTATTTTTTTGTTTTCTTGTTAAAAAGCCATAAAATTTAAAATTTTTTGTAGAATTTCATTTAAAATTTTTCGAAAATTTTTTGTTTTAATTTAAGCTTTTTGTGTCATTTTTGAGTCTTAGGATACCTTTTAACTTCATTGATGAAAACTGAGCATTAGTGTTTATGGCTTTATTGATTATGGGTGTTGTGTTGAAGTTTAAAGTCATTCTTTTGTTAATATGTTTCTATGATAATCGTATTCACACTTTATGCACATAGCCATGTTATTTGGTAGAGGGACACACATGTTGGATTAAGTAGATTTTTTATATCCTCCTATTAATTCTCACTTTAATTTTGACTCATCCAGATTGAATGTTAGAACTCTCCTGGAGGTTTTTCAAGGCGAACAACTAATTGAGCATTACTTAGAAAAGGATTGAGGCACCAGGTTTCCTAGAACCAAGGCCAAATAAGCCAGAGCCTCATTTGATGTTCCAAGGGAACATCTCCTCTAGTAAGCCAAGTGGAGCCTTCATGTAGACCTTTTTATTTGGCTAACCACATTATCTTCTTACCTAGCCCGGTATATTTATATCTTTACCCTTTGTTCTAAAGATGAATTGGAGCTTAGAGATTTATTTTCATGGTTCAAGGGAGATTTTGTAAGGAATTGGATTAGGAATAGAAGATAAGTGTGAGGGAGGAATTGAATCAAAAAAAGAAAGGGAGAATTCTTGTAAGGATAGCTTAAGAAAAAAAAAAGAACTCAAAAAAATCATAAACAAAAAAAAGAAAAAAGAGAAAAAAGTTTAAACAAAAATAAAACTCAAAAAAAGAAAAAAAATAAAAGAAAATATCTTGAGCTTTCCTATATTTATTTTTGGGTGTTACAAAGTTGGTTAGAATGTTATAAGGGTGTAACACTATGATATCTAGCCTATATAAGAGTTTAATGGGGTTTTGAGAGGTGTTTGTTGAAAAATTTTACCATGTTTGTAACTCTATGGATTCTTTAGAACCTTTATCATATTCTATGCCATTTTTCCTCTTAACCACTACCCATTGACCTCATTACAACCTATATCGAAGACCTTTTTGATTTCAAGTGGTGCCTTTAGCATTGTGAAGAATTGTGCCTAAGGTAAAGCCTATGACATTTGATACTTTCAACTAAAATTGGGTGGTTGTTTCTATAAGGACTATAAGGGTTTACTTTTTTCAAAGCATATGTTGTTTCAGTGTCAGCAACATTGGCTATTTTACACATGCACAAGTATGTTTGTTATAGAATATATTAGCTTGAGAATGACTAACTGATTTAATACAATGCCTTTTTGATTTCATCCATATCTCTTATTGTTCTTTGAGGTAAAAAGTTGCAAGCTTAGTTCTCTTTGTCTATGTTTTTGTTAGTTGTTGTTCATCTTAGGTTTGACCGTGGACGAGCAAAGATTAAATGGGGGAATTTGATAAGTGCTTAATTTGATGTAGTTTTTGATCAAATTTTCTCATATTTTGTTGCTTTATTATTGAGTATTTTAGTGTTTTCATTGTGTTTGTGTGTTTTGTAAGTGATCTAGATGGTTAGAAATTATTTAAGACTAGACCATATTGGAGGAGTTCTAGGTGCCTAGGCTCAAAATCAGCAAAACATGGCCCCTCAAACCAGTGCGCATAGCGCTTAGGTGCCAATCAGGCAGTGCCTAGATGCCACTAGGAAATGAGCATTGTGGTACAACGCTAGAAGGACAGTGTCGTGACTCCATGTCACAAGAAAAATGTGATTTTGACTCTGAATTAAGCTCAAACTTTCCTGTTTTGACCTCAACTTAGAAACCTACAAATACAATAATTTAGGTCATGTCTTTTATTAATTTTTTTCATTAGTTTTTCCTTAGGTTTTGGTAGTATGAAAAGATGAAAAGGAAGAAAAAGAAAAGGAGGAGAATCAATGGCTACTTAGAAGAGGATCGTCTACGTAGAGATTCTTAAAAAACACAGCCTAGTTCTTTATTTCTTTCTCTTTTCTTTTCATTGATTTTATTTTATTTTTCAATGTTTTCATTTTAATTTTATTTGTGGTTAAAGGGAATTTCAAAACCTTAGACATAACTTTGTGATTAATTTTCAAAATTATTCTCCAATTTACAATTAAGATTGCTTATGTTCTTTTATTATTATTGTTTATAATTATTTTCTTGTTTTGTTTTGGTGCACAACTAAATAGGACTTGAATTTAATCTATTACTTGGTCCATAATTGTCTTGATGTTCTAATCTTAGTAGCAAATTACAAGGTATGATTATGAGAGGTTTTTGTTAATTGCAATGTAGAACATGGCCTAGATTGAACAATCAGAGCTTATGTATTTGTTATCTAGATCAACCTATCTTTCTTATCTTAATGCTTTTATTGAATTGAATCTAGAGAGCTTATTCTAGGTTATTTGAGGGAAGGAGATTAAATAAAGAGCTTATTTTCTTTAACGTCTAAGTAAGAACAGATTGAGATAGCAGAGCTTGTTGTTTTCTATGATTAGTAGTTTCAATAGAAAATTAGATGCAATTCTATAATTAATTGTATGGTTATTGTTTAGTGGTGGGAAGTGATCCTTTAACTGGTTTCACATTACTATTTTGTGTTACTTATTTTCTTGTCTTTTTATTAATTTAGTTTATATTCAAAAGTCTCCCCCAATTTGTGTTAGCATTAATGTGTCTTAGGGTTTAATAGAGACAATAACTAATTAATTAGACCAAATCCTCTGTAGGAACGATCATTACTTGTCACCATACTTGACTATGACCATACTTTAAATAAGGTTAGTTTGGTTCTTCCCTTGAGGCTTACCACCCCATGTGTGCTTGTGGAATTCAACTAGTAACATTGCAAGTGTGTTTGAAAACTTTGGCTTGAACCAAAAGTTTTGATTCAAATATTATAGTATGTGAGAGTTATATATTGTAGCTTATTTTTGTTTTTCGCTATAACATGTAAGAGCTTTATACTATTCAAAACCAATGTTCTCAAATATACAATATATTTTTTTTAATTGGGACTACTATTAAGGAGCAAAATCAACTAAGACCACTTCAGCAATACAAATAGGTATAGCCTTTCTATAAAGGCAATCCAAAGCAACAACAAAAATAGAATTGGCTAAGACATGATCTACTACATTAGCTTTTCTAGGAACATAACGACAAACCAAAAATTAAACCTAGTAGTAGAAATCTAAAATATCCCCTAGAAGCAAACTATTATCACTAAGGGAAGGGCCATCATTACGGCTATTAGAAACGGATTGCATCCATCTCCATAATATCCGCTTGGGTATCAATCCTTTGAACTAAATCCAAACCTTCGCAAAGAGCTAGACGTGCACCAATGTGAGAAGAATACAATCCCATGATACGTTCCGACAGACAAGGCACAACAACTCCATAAGAGTCTTGAATAGTATCCTCTACTCCAATAAAATCAGCTTCACCTTGAGTCGAAGCATCGACATTCAATATGAGACATCCTGGAAAAGGAGATTCCTGCTTCTTATGAACATGTGGGGTAAAGGATCTTGATATATTTTCTAGCCCGTTACAAAGTTGGAAGTCTACAAAGAGCCTACTCACCATATCTAAAGTCTCCTTAGTTCCTATCTCCTTTTTACTAAAAACCTCCTCCAAAGGGCTGAAGCAATCATTAAGAAGACTTCTAGATCCACCACCGAACCAACCTTTGATAGCCCCAAACAAAGACTCAAAGGTCACAAATTTCTGTTTCTTCATGGTAGACTAGATAACACTCACATCTTATATTTCTATGGAAATAGGACACCCCTATAGGGCATTCCATGGAGTGTCTTCTCCTTCACCACAATGAGGGCACTTTTGCCAAATCCTTCACACCTCTATAGCCTACAAGTTATAACTTGGGATACATGCATTGAAAACCCACCACATAAAAATTTCAACTTTACTGGGAATATTCAATTTAGTCCACAAGGTCTTTTCCAACCCCCAGTAGAACTGCTACAAGTAGCCTTCATTTCCATAGCCAAACAACAACCACTTCTTCCTGAGTAACCCCTCTTGCATTATAATACCGCACCAAGTGATTGACTTTCTCTTTGTTGTCCAATTGAATATTAAGAATTAGCTCTTGATCCACCGGTTAGAAATTGGTATATGGTTTGTGTCGATCCCATTGATTAATCAAAATCAAATCTTTTACAATCTAGTCCCTTGAGCTCTCAATTGGTGGAGTAATGGGCTTGAACATACTAGGCCCCAAGATTCATGCATCACCAAAAACTTCAATGTCCTTCCTTGAACTTACTCTCCACTGTGGACCATTGTTAAGAAGGTCCCTATACCAAACAATCGACCGCACGTATATGACACGTTATGTTCCATTATCGCCTCTAAAAAAAGAATTGTGGGGAAAATATGTAGCCTTTAAAATTCTATTCATCAAAGTATCCATGCATCTAAAAATCCTCCATTTCATCTTAAACGGCTTGATTAAAAGGACCAACATCTCAAAAACCTAATCTCTTTTTGAATTTTGATCGACACAACCTCTCTTACCTCATTCAGTGAATCTTCCTTCCCTTATCCATTCTCCCCCACCAAACTTGGCAATGAGGCTTTGAATCTCATCATAAAGCATAGTTGGAATCTGGAAGACACTCATAGCATAATTAGTTGTCGCTTACGCTACTGTTTAATAAGAATTTCTCATCTCCCAATAGAAAAAAGTTTTCCTCTTCAAGGACCAAGCCTCTTTATTACATTCTCTTTAATTGCCTTAAAAGTGCTTTACTAATTTCTCCTCACAAAAGAAGGCAAGCTAAGATAATGATCATGCACTAAATTATATTCATGCAACCTCATCCAGTCTCTAACGTTCCTCTTAATCACTTCTCCAACATTAGGATTAAAAGTAGGGATGTATAGAGAAACCAAAAAGTAGCTAGACTGGACCACTCTGACAGTCTTTCGACTATTGGGAATAGACCATTCTATAACTGTTACAAAATAGTCCCAAATTGAACCAACTAGATATTTAAAAAACAATCTAGTCCAGTTTGGAAATTTTTAATGGCGGTTCAGATTAGACGGATCGTTTATATATGTATATAATAAAAATATTAAATACATATCCTTGTTTTAGATTGTGTGTTATATCTTGTGTTTAATTTTCATTGCTTGTTATTTTCTATTTTTTTATAATGTTGTTTTTATGGTTAGATATTATGAGTTTTAGAAATATAAAACCTGATATAAAAAATAACAAAAATCTTGAAAAAAAGGTCCGAAACCGCGGTTAAATTGAATTAAGCCATTCTGAAATGGTCCCATACAGCTAAAATGGTTCAGTCTAGTCCTAAAAACCTGACGGTTTGGGATTGGATCAGACTATGCACAACCCTAATTAAAATTAATCATTCATTTGGATAGATTAATAACTTTTCCCAAATAATTGTTTTTGAAATGAAATTGCCAATCGTTTTAGTGATATCAACTTTTACTATTTATTAAAAGAAAAGAGAAATATAATTCATTCAAAGGCAAGTTGAGTCATAGTCAAAGGGGTTAATTACACCGACACTTTCTATTTTTTTACCAAAATGATAAAGACACCCTCTTGATTGAAACTTATTACATTAACACCCCTTGACTTTACAAAAAAATTACAAAAACTCCTTCTTTGTTAGTTGACTGCTGTTGATGACCAATTTCATAGAGGGCTTCTTCGAAACCCTAAGAATCATTCTCATTCTACAACGCCAATAGGCTCACTTCATGGACCCAAGCTACGCTTGGGGAACTCACGTAGGTTGTGGTTGGTTATACCATGAGTAGACAAATAGGTCCATTTATTGCAGTTCAATTCGATTTTAAATCCCGCTTGGGGGGATTTTAAAGTAAATTAAACTAAAATAAATAGGTGAAGGAGAAAAATAACGCAAAACTCCACTTTTTAACTTTAAAATTGCAACACTTGAGTATTTTTACTACATTAAAAATGCATTAAGTAAATGACTATATTAAGACGAAAAATACAGTTTAAGAAAAAAATACTATATAATAACATGAAAATTGTACAGTATTAGAATAACGCAGTGTAAGAAAGTACATTGATAAAGTGACGCAGTATAAAAATTACACTGTAAAAGTAACACAGTGTAGGAATTGGACTGTTTAAGGTCATGCAGTATAAAAATTAGGTTGTTTAAGTTAAAGCAGTATAGGAATAATACTACTTAGAGAATATGGATGAATAAGAAATGTTATGATTGGCCTCTAAAAATAAACCAGAGGCAAAAAAAATATTTTATACAGTCTAAAGATATAAGTTTGTATTGATTTGACCATGACAGCGTAGGAAAAATATTGTGTGATGAAAAATTACGTAGTGTAAATTTTTAAGCCCCACAAAGTAGACACCCATTGATTTTCTATTGGGCCACCATGCCATGAAAGGTGGCCCAATCACATTATGCCACATTAGTAAACTTATGGATTACTTGGTGAGTCACCAAGTGGGATAAGTATGCATTTAATGAGAGTTTAGCCAAAAATCTCCCATTTTCTTCTTCCTCCCAAACTGATAGCCATGGATGAGCTTCCTCAAAAAAATTTTCAACTTCCCATCTTTGCAAAACTAGCCCCAATTAAGTTCAAGAAGTGAAGCCCAAGGATTTTAACAAGTTTTAAGGTAAAAACCTTAACTTTTTTCAAGGTTTTTCATCGCTTTTCTAGGGTTAAGGAAGGGAAGTTAATTCAAAGCATTTTTGTGTGAGAAATGCTTAGGAAAAAGGCTTTAAAGGAGCTCTTGGAGGGCTAGAAACCAAAAGTGCTATTAGGGTTAAGTTTTGAATTTCAAAGTTTTGAAATTATGTGATTTTTAATTTGATTTTTATTCTTTCAAAGGAATGTGGGCTTTCAAGCAAAGTTTTGCTTAAATCCCATAGATACATAAATAATGGCACGGTGATGTTGTGGAAATTAAGTTTTATTGTGCAAAATGTTAGCTTTTGAAAAAAGTACTATTTTTGTAATTTTAGTACTAATTTTGCAAAAATGATGATCGGGCATGAAAATGATTGAAACAAGAGCCGGAACTGCCCTTGCAAGGGTAGAGATGCTGATTAAAAATAGATTTTTACCAAAAAGCCTTAAGGACTAAATTGAAAGGAAAAGTTTCTTCTCGGTAGATTTGAAAATCAGCCCAAAAGTCTCTCTAAATGTTGGAATTTCAAAAAAGTTAAAACATGAAAGTTGTAGATCTCGACGAAACTGTAAAATACCAAGAATAGTTTGTTGAAAATCTCAATCGTTTGTGAGATTTTAATTTTACAAGAATTTATTAAAATTGAAAAAAAATTTAAAGGGCAAAAATGTCATTTTTCCAAAGGATTTTAAATATGGTACTTTGAGCAAAAATGGTCCTCATGAAAAATGGGGACTAATGGTTTAAAAAGATTATTTTTGGTCCTAGGGTCATAAATGCAAATATTTTTTTGTATTTTGGACCAAAATCGTAAATTACGTGAAAACTAGGTTTTCACTTGGGAACATTGATTCCCTACACTACTGTAGGCAGTAAATGATTATAGATGCTAAGTTTTAAAGGATTTAAAGTTAAGGCAAGGAGAGAATGAGAAAAAAAAAAAAAGAGACTAAAGGCAAAATGATCATTTTATGAAAAAGGCCAAAACAAACCCAAAACGCCTAATGTCAAGAAACACTCCTTAGTGGGGATTTTTCTGTAACATGTAGGTATTTGACTGGTAAAGTTAAGCAATGGGTTTTATAGTGTTACAAAGTTGACGAAAAACCCCTTAGGGGTAAAGTCATCATTTTTAAGAAAACAGCTAGAAGAGAGTCGAACACTTCGATTTAGCATAATGTTCTTAGACAGAAAATACTCCGTAATATGTTAAGTAATGAAATCGCCAGTGAGATAGGAAATTTATTTA
>CAMOHE010045779.1:31525-113167 GCA_946598075.1 Artocarpus hirsutus | reverse complement strand
CTTGGGCCCTTAAGATAAAATGAATAATGTTTTAATATGGTTGATGAATTGAAAGATATGTTCCTATGAAAATGTGCCTAGTGCACTATTATGATGATGATAATGATGAAGTTGATGATGTTCATGAAATGTTTTTAAGTTGTGAGATTTACAATGTACTTACTAAGCATTAGCTTATTCAAGTTTTACATCATGTTGCAGATAAGGGTAAGAAAGTTATGGAGTAAGCGGGGGACACTGACAGACGTGTGAGCTAAGGAAGATGATTTGCAAATGGAAGAACGCCATGGAAAGAGATTTTTATGAAATGAGTTTGATTTTCGATTCTGAATATGTTTATGATTTTTTTAAAATTTTAAGGATATGTTTTAAAAATTTTAAGAATGTTTGTTTGATGTATTTTTATTATTTTATAAATTTTCTTCCGCATTTGAAACTTTAAAACTTGTTTTAAAAGAATTTTTTTTTTAGTTCGGCTTGCCGACCATTACTGGTCGGACTGCCGAAGAGTTTAATCGGCCTGTCGATCTGGTTAACTTTGAAAACCCATTTTGTAAAACCTCGGGCGGCCTGCCGATGGATGACCTTCGGCCTGCCGGTCGAGTTCGGCCTGCCGAAGTCACAAGTTTGGCCTGCCGAAATGTGTTCAAGGAATTTTATTTTTGTTTTCAAAGGTTAATTTAATTTTCAATGATATTAGCAAACTATTTACAACATGTTTATGGAAAAGCAAATTGTTATAATTAAGTAATTTAGAATTTTTTTGTAAACTGTATAAAAATACAAATATATATATGTATGTACGGATCCTAGGAATGCTTTTCCAAACTATGATTATAAATATGAATTCAAATACATAATAGTTTTGCTACAATTAATGGTTTAATGAATGAATGTAATGACATCTGTGACGTCTGGAAAGGGGGCGTTACAAACCCAACACGTTTATTTTTGTGTTATTCTCAATTAATATACATGCTGTTTAAATCTGTTTATATAGTATCGTTTTCGTATTGTGTCATCTCGCTGTGTCTGAAATTGCTGGCTTTATCCATTACCTACTTCTTGGTCTCCTACAAAAATTGGTAGGCTAAAATTAAATATCGATGCGACTTTAAATAACTCTAAGAATGCCTTCGCAGTGGGGAGAGTGATTGTTAGACATATATGACTTAAGGAGTAAAAATGTAATATGGTTTAGGAGACATTTTTATCAATAAAGAGTTTATTTATTATTCATATACTAAATTGTTGTCCTTTTTACATTCATATTTGTTGGATGTATGATAAGCAAACAAAAGTTTGAGACTATCGGCCTAAACCTTTAGAATCAGGCATATGATGGACAGATTATATAGAAGACATGATTTTAAAGGTGAAGGTCTAAATTATAAGATCCGCAATCGAGGGAATAAAGTTGGGTGCTTTATTCATGCAAAGATTGTTATGTTGTCTATATCCTTAACGGAAGATGATTTGTCTTGGCCATCAAAGGTGGACTCCATGAATAGAAATATTGGTGCAGTATCATAGGTGACGATGTATTGGATTGAGATATAATGTGTAATTGATTTAGATTAATAATTTTGTCTCAACAAATCAATTCACTTTAGACAATCATATGTATTGTATATTAATCATGAGATAAATAAAGGGTTCGTTGTCTTGACCTATGTCTTTTGATGTACTCAAGGAGGACATCCACATTTTATGTTCATATGCATGCCGGTATGTTTGAGGCATGACTCTTAATAGTATAGACTTGTTATTTATAGATATGGAATCCATAGCTCCTCTTTAGGAGTCGTTGATATCCTCTTATATGCGTTATCTTGTAATTGAAAAACTAAAGCGCTTAACCTTTTGGATACATAGGTGTAATCGAGTGGTATACTGTCTTTGGATGGTAAGTTTTTCGATTGTGAGATAATGGAACATAAGATAAAAAATAATCGAGAAGATAAGACAGAATTTATCCTTAAGCCGATTATGGATAATACGATGGAGATACAATACATTGTGATATGTCATAGAGACTTAGCTATTCGGGCTTTGTAATTCTATATAGTTTGAGAGTGCAGCTCTAAGCATTTAGTGAAGTAGCGTTAGAGTTGATAATAGTGAAATGTATATCAGGGATATTGGGGTTCATAATTATCAGGAGCTTACACTATATAGGTTCATCAGGTCCCCTTTGCTGGCTCATAATAAATCTTGTAATGATATGATGTGTTTTTTCAATAAATTGGTGACTTATGTCAAGTTATCAGATTAGCTAAAATTTGATAGGATGAAATAATTCATGTCTGTTTATCTGTTGAATTAATTTTGTGAAAAATTGATTCAAGATAAATTTGTTGACTTATCGAAAATATTTATTTTCTTAGAGATTATCTAAATATGACTGTTTTAATCAGATAACTTCTCTATTAGGTTATTTGAATTAAAAATGAGGCTCCATCCTAAGAATCTCAGGTGAGAAATAAAGATTCATAGGGATCATTTATCGTAAGTTTGGTAGATTGGTTTTTAAGTTTGGCCTGTTGATGAAGTAAGTTTGATAGGCCGATCACTAAGTGATTTTTTGTCACTCATTTTAGTCATGAATTTTATCAGATTTTGATCTTGATTCGAATTTTTAAGGCCATATTTGATAAGGATTAAACCTTGGGCCCAACCTTTATACATAGGGAGTGAGACTCATAAGTTATTTAGATCAGTTGAGGAATTAAGAGTGAGCACTTTATATTGTGAGTTTCTAAAACTCCGTAAGAGCTGTTTTTCACAAATCACGAACCTTAGTTCTGTGTTTCCTCGATTGGTTGGAAGGAGTGTCATCGGGGAAGAGCTATATGAGTGTGTCCATACATACACCGATCGTGGATAGAGAATAGCAAAGAATGCCAATTGGTTAAGGCCTTTCTAGAACGCACTTTTCTTCATCAATTTTAGGAGCTCTTTGGCATATAAGGTTAGTAAGATCTGGTTAATTTATACATATAGTGTGTTAAACTTGTGTTTTTAGAAAATACGTTGGTATAAAATTTTTAAAATTGCGTTGCGTACTACTTTTCCAACAATTGGTATCAGAGTCAGGTTATCATACAAATTTGCAAGGTTGTGATCATACTATATGAATAAATTATGTGATCTTGATCTCCTCTGTGCTTGAATTTAGTTTTTAGAGAGTTGGCACTTGATGAGACTATACAAGTGTATGTTTTCTAAGGATAAAATTATTTCTTTATGCTTTTATTTCTCATTAAATACTCTAATTAATAACATTTGTGTGTTAATAAGTATTTTTATGTCTTAATATGTAAATGTGCTTAAAAATATGTTTTTAGTGTGTTTTTATGTTTAATAATATTTTTGATAATTTTTAGAGTTGTTTCGGTATGTTAAATAAGTGTTTAGTTTTAAAATAATGAAAACCATAAACTTTATGTTGTGTGAATTTATTTTGTGTCTTAATGTGTTTAGTAGTATGTTTTGAGTTTGTATAAATCTTCTATTATATTTTTAGTAATTTCTAAAAATATTTTCAACTCTTAAAAACTATATCTATGTCAAACCAAAGATGATTAGAAAATTTTAGAAGTTTGTAATTAATTTTGTGTGTTTTAATGTAAAATAAATATTTTTAATATTATTGTACATATTATGTGTGTAAAATAATTAATTTTAACGTGTTTGTAAATTTTGGATTTGAAATCTAGAGGAAAAATGGAGCAAAACGGTACCAAAAACAGACAAAATTAGACATCAGATGCATAAAAACCCAACAAAAATTTGAATTTATCTAGAAGAAGCCATGTGGCACAATATCGTCCCTCGGATGCATCGCCAAAGTCATCTTGGCCGTTGGATCTCTACAGTCGTCAGCCTTGTGTAAGCCATGCGTCAATGTTGACGCGTGTAAGGTGGGCCCTGCGTGTTTAGAGGCTTGTTTGCTCCCATGCGACTGAACCCATGTGATCTCGTCTTCTTGGCCGTTCAATTTGCTGGCAGAGACCAATCCAACAAAAAGAATTTGAGGACCACTTCATACTAGTAGTCCCCACCCGGGCCTATTTTGGAGCGTGTCTCCTGACCATCAAATTGCGTCTTCAAAGGCCCAGATCGCCCCATTTTGTGCTTCTAGTTGCCGAGAAACAAAGAATCACAACTAGATTCCCAAACAGTGAAGAAGGCCTAGTGCGAAGAAAAAGAGACAAAAAATCGAATCATTATGATCTGAATTTTGTCAACATTTCAACAGTAATTATTATAAAAAATTAATAAATATTAAACTTTTCATCACTATAAATACCTAGGCCTTTGGCCTCAGTTCTTCACCCTTTTGGGCCATTTGGTCCTTCTCCTTTCTCTTCCTTTGTTTTCTTTATCTGTTGAGCCTTTGTTCAACAGTATCCCCTTAAGTAAAAACAATAAAATAATGTCTAAATTAGTGTAGAGAATCTAGTGAGGCACAGAGATGATTTTGTATGCATAGTATTCTGGTATGATTTTTAACTCTATATCTGCTTTGTAATGCTTGTATTTTATGGAATAAATTATATCTTTAAGTTTTTAATAACTATTATTAATGTCATTATGCTGCCCAATTCATGCATAAATTCAGTCATGCTTTCTTAATATAATTTAATTGTGTTGCATAATTAATATTAATAATATTGAAGTCATGCTCGTTTATTTAGTTAAGTTTCTGCTACATTATAGACATAGACTAGCACAGTAAATGCTTGGTAATTCTTGATTTATTGTAGACAGAGGATGATATAGTGTATTCTTAAACTATTTAATAAGTCGAGGTGCTGCTGAAATTAACGTAATAATTTATTCCATTAAAATATGTTAATTTTGATTTGTTATTATCTTTTCTATCTTAAAATTATGTTCATTATAATTATAGTGACAGTAGATATAACTTTCATAATTAGTGCACCCAATCATTAGTGAGAGATGATTATTTTGCTACTTTTATAGGAAGACCCTTACAACATTATGGATTGTTACATTGTCGCTCTTGGTTGACTTATAAAAATAGTAAAAGTGCTTGCAATTAACGAGAAAAGATATAATAGGTCAAATACTTTGGATAATTATTAATTAGAGTTAAAATTCCATACCAGTTACAAAACATACAAATGATTCTCAAAGCTTTGCCGTTTTAATTTTATGTTTTAAATTTTGAAATAAAAAATTAACCACAAAAATATTTCTTTTATTTTAAACTTATCTTGAAAAACCGCTTGCCTTTTTGAACGTTTATTTTTAACAATCTCTTGAATTACAAATTTTTACCTCCTTATATATACGATAACTTTTTTATATTACAAACGTTCGTCGTTTAAGAAGAAACATTTTGAGGCGTTATCAGCACTCTAGGGTTTCTATATATTTATATGTTGTTATGGATTATATGGTGAATGTTTATTAATTAATTACGGTTGATTAAATTATTATTTAATTATTTATTAATTAATTAATTTATGTCGGTTATGGTTGCTTAAAGGCTAGAAAGTGTATGTAGGTTTTTCATGTAACTAGATGGCGAATTATCATCTCTGTCTAGGGATTGTTTAATTTTAAATTTGTAAGAATTTTGTAATTAAATAATCATTCGGAGAAGACAGATCTAGAAGATGGATGACAACATTCTGAAGGTATTTCCTAAGTCTCTAATTTTTTATTATTGTTGAAAATAAAAAAAATAAATTGCATTAAAAATCGTATTTTCTGAAAAATGTGATTTCTAGTCAATCGACATGCCAAACCCTCAGGTTCGATAGGCTGATGGTCGCAAATCAGCAAGCCGAACTTCAGGCTCGACAGGCCGTCCACGGGGCAAAAATCTAATGGCTCTAGTGGCAGATCGAACTTTCACATTCGGTGGGCCGATTAGTCATGACTGGTAGGCCAACCTATAAAGTTTGGCAGGTTGGAGGGTCATGACCGGTAGGCCAATCTCACAGATCAGCATGCCGGCATAAAGCTATAAATTTTTCAAAAATGGTGCTTTTTTTGGTGCAGTTTTAATTTTATTTTTGGACAATTATGAGAAACATTAAATTTGGATATGATCGAAAATATGGAGTATTCGATTTATATAGTATTGAAGATTTAATGGTAGACATTACATGAAAAAGGATACAATTTAAAGATTCAAGGATGAAGAATTAATAATATATTTTGATTTATCTCTTGTAATCATTATATTCTTTTCTCTAGGATGGAACCATAATATTACGGTTATTTATTATAATTTTGCTTGTAGCTTTACATGATTGCTTTGCTTGTCTGCATTATAATATGATTTGCCATACATATTGATAACATGTCATATAGAATATGGAGTGCCGTTCATTTAAAATTGTTCATGTATGTCTTTTAAAATAAAACCTTGATTTTAAAAGATTGAGTAGGATAAGGTTTTAGAAGAGAGGACCTACGACCTCTATCGTTGGTCCATAGGTAGCACATGGTGGTTTCAACCCCTAGGAAGGGACTTTATCATGTATTGGATTAGATCTCCGAGAGGATAAGATATTTTAGCATGATTTATGGTTGCATACCCCTAGGTGGTGATTATAAATCATATATAAAATATTGAAATGATGGTTATACACTCATGATGATTTTATTATTAACCTCCCCTAGGAGCTCTGTTAATAAAATTGATAGCTAAAGAAACGATTATTAATATATGTTAGATCATATGGGTCCTGGATGGCATATATTAATCAGGAGGGAATCCATGTTCCTAATTGAATTGGGCAAGTCTCTCCTAGGCGGCTTGTTGAATTTTGAGTTGGGAATCATCATTGTAAGGTTGTGATATTTTCAAGGTTTTGACACATAAACACATTTGTATATTTTACATGATTGTGTTATCTTACTAAATTATTGTTGTATGTTTGCTTATGTTTGGTATATGATTCTTTATTGTAGATTAAAAATGTTTAAAAACGCTTTATCATCGATAATTGACAAAAACCAATTAACCAATAAGAACTATAATGATTGGAAACGGAACTTAAATATCGTCCTATCTTTTGAGAAACTAAAATTTATGTTGACAACATCGTTTCCTCTCGAGCCTACGGGAGATTCTACTAATGAGCAAATCCAAGCATATGATCATTGGAAGGATGCTAATGATCAGGCCCGTTGTTATGTTATGGCCAGCATGAATAACAAGCATTAGGCTCAACATGAAGATTATAAGACTGCTAAGCAGATCTTGGATAATCTAGAAGAGATGTTTGAAGGCCAGGCCTTAAAAAAGCAGCAAGGGGCACTTCAAAAACTCTTGAACTTGCAAACAAAGGCCAGGGACATCTGTTAAAGAGTATATGATGTTGGTCATGGGTTACCTTGCTGAGGCTCCAACCAATGGAGCTGACATTGATGCTAAAACTCAGATGACTATGGTCTTTAAGACATTGTCTAAGAAATTTATTCCGTTTAGAGCCATATTTAATTTAAGTAATAGAAGGGATATGACCTTGATTGAGTTGATGAAACAGATAGAGGAGTTCAAACTACTGATCGGGGAAATTCCTGCTGGTGGTGAGGCCAAATTGGTGACTGCATCTGGTTCCAATCCCAATCAAGGGAATGGAAAGAAGCGACGGGCCAAGAATGGGAAGTCTTCTATTCCTACCAATGGCAAGCACAAGAAGAAGAAAAAGAAGAACCTGAAGGAGCTTAAGTGATTCTTCTATGGGAAAGTCGGGCACATCAAGAAGAATTACATAGAATTCCTTTCCCGAGAAGGTAGGTGTCATCTTTTGGTTGTTGAAACTTGTTTGGTTGAGGAATCCAGTGACACTTGGAGCATAGATTCTAGAGGAACTAATTATGTTTGTGTTTCTCTATAGGGGAACGAGAAGTCTGCTACATAAAGACTTCATGCTTTAGATGGTGAATTGTGTGCCATAATGTAATTTAAACATAATTTAATTATTTAGTGGTATTTTCAAACTAATCTCATTTTAATTATTTTTATTTTCTATTTTAAATTTTGAAACAAAACTATTTGTTAAACACCTAACACGTCCCATTTTGAAAACCATGTGCGAGACATGGTTTTGCAACAGGACAACCACTCAATCCGTCTCTCTATTTAACTCCCTCTGTCCCTCTTCCTTTCACCCTCTCTCAACTCTCTCTCTCTCTTTCACTCCTATGGGCTCTCTTTGTCTCTTTCTCTTCCTTCTCAAATTTTGATCCAAAGATTGAGCTCAAGTCTTTGATTCTTAGCTGGATTGGAAGCTAGGGAGCAAGATTGAGCCTCCACAAACTCGATCTAAAGCTCAAATTTGAGGTTAGTAACTTTATTTTCAAAATTTTAAACTTTTTCCCCAATTCTTAAAATTTCTTTGTAAGTTGAAATCCTAGCTTCATTGAGCTTAGCAAACCCTTAATCTAAGTTTATGAAACCTAGATTATCATGAATCTAAGCTAGAATAAACAGAAATCAAGTTAAATCGAGTTTTTCTATTTTTTTTATTTTTGAATTTATTTAAAAATTTTCATCGAAACTTGTTAAAAAAAGGTTTAAATTAGTTCCATTATGCTTATTTATCATTTTCGAGCATTATATATGCTCTGGGAATTTAGAAAAACAAGTTAGATTGAGTTTTGGACTTGGATTTGGTGAAAACGCAAGATCAAAAATTTTCAAATTGTGACAGTTCAATAGGCCAAACTTGAAGTTCAATAGGCCGAACTCATGAGTTTGGCATGCTAAATTCATACCATTGGCAGGCCGGACTCATTATGGGTTCAATAGGCCAGACCCAGATGGTTGGTAGGCTGAACTTAGTAGCTCGACAGGCCAAACAGGGACTTCGGTAGGTCGACTAAACCGTAGGAAAAATGATTGTTTTCACTTATTTTTTACTGTTTAAAATATAAATAGACACCTTAACCTTATAGTATGATTTTGTGGACATAAATGGCATACTAAGACACCATGAGATAGAATAGTGAAGTAGAATACTTTAAATTAGATATTGATAAACTTAGTTCATATTTAAGGTTGTTCGTAGTTTCGTGGAGCTAATATATAGCAAATCGGGACTACGGTGTTAAGCTTTGGTATTGAATATCGAGGTAGGACTCCTTATCCTCCTTCTTTGTTAGCCATGATTTTAAAAGAGTTTTGGCCACAAAGTGTTTTCCTAAAAATTTTTTCAAGGGAAGTTTTCGAAGTATTTATTTGATTAGTTTTTGTAATCGATGAATAATGAAATGATCATAATGAACGACATAATAGATTTAAATGAATACACCTAGTAATCTAAGACTTGAATAATGATATATATGTATAAAGGGCATGATGCCATATTCAGAGATCGAGTCATGTAGAGAACGACCTTGGAAGAGCAGGTTCTCAAACCTAGCTAGGCCACTACAGTGGTGATTCCATTGGTTTGCCCGAGACTAGATAGTAAGACCATATCCGGATGAATAATGAAATAATTGTAAGAATGAATATAATGAATTTGTTTATCTATTATATCTTATAACTTTTTATGAAATGATAAATTAGTATTTAAGTTATACATTTCCAAAGCTTAGTCCTACTAAGCCTTTCACTCACTGTTTATTTGTTTTCAAAATTTTCCCCTCCTCTAGGTGGATTCCAGCCTAGGACTGACTAGGAGTCTACTAGACAGACTCGCGAGCTGTAGGGATTTCATGTAGGTTATTTGTTTATCTTATTCAATGCATGTAATATTTTAATTCTTCTTTTTCATATTAGACTGTGCACTAATGTGGGTTCGGTGAGGCCCAACTCAGACTTATTTGTTTTATTTGCTTTAATTTCTCAATAACTGTTTCAAAGAGAATTTAAATTCTCACATTTTTTTAATAACTCAGTATTTAATTAGGCGTTTATTAAAATATTAGTTTATTTAACTTAATAAATTCACCACATCACCTCCTGGATCTCGAGGCGTAACATTCTTGCCAATGGCAAGAACAAGAAGAAGAAAAAGAAGAACCCGCAAAAGCTTAAATGCTTCTTCTGCGGGAAAGTCAGGCACATCAAGAATAATTGCAACGACTTCCTTTCTTGAGGAGGTAGGTGTGATCTTCTAGTTGTTGAAACTTGTTTTGTTAAGGAATCCAATGACACTTGGGTCATAGAGTCTAGAGCAACAAATTATATTTGTGTTTCTCTACAGGGGTCAAAGAAACGAGAAGTCTGCTACATGAAGACTTCACACTTTGGATGGACGATGGATCCTTGGTCTTAGCTTAAGTAGTGGGAGACGTTCATCTGTAATTTGATAATTATAGGAATTCATTTTTTTGAAATTGTTTTTATATTCCTAAACTTAAAAGGAATTTAATTTCTATAGCTTGTTTATTTAAAAACTCCTATTTGGTTTTTTTTAATAATAAAGTGGTGATTCGTAAAAATAAATCTTTTATCTGCTTTGGATGGATGCAAAATAATTTATAATTTATCAAATCTAAGATGGACTTATTGCTTAATGCTGAGATTAATTAAAATAACTCTAAAAGACTTAAAATTTCTCACTCTAATAAGACTTATCTTTGGCATTTACGATTAAGTCATATTAACCTAAATAGGATTCAAAGGTTGGTAAAGGATGGACCTTTAAGTCACTTAAAGATGGAATCTATACCACAATGTAAATCTTGTTTAGAGGGTAAATTGTCCAAAAGACCAATTTGGGTCTAAGTGCAATAGGGCCGAAGGGGTTTTAGAATTTGTGCATGGTGATGTTTGCGGACCTATGAACATCTAAGCACGAAAAGGGTATGAGTATTTTGTCACTTTTATTGACGATTACTCAAGTATGGGTATGTGTACCTAATGCACTACAAAAGCAAAACTTATGATAAGTTTAGGGAGTTTTGGGCTAAAGTGGAAAAGCAATTGGGTAGACCCATAAAGGTACTTCGATCTGATTGAGGTGGTGAATACCTTTTTGATGAGTTCTATGGACACTTATTAGAGAATGGAATTTTATCCCATTTGACTGTGCCAGACACTCCACAGTAGAATGGCATGGCTGAGAGAAGAAATAGGACTTTGTTGGATATGGTCAGGTCTATAATGAGTTATTCATCATTGCCTTTGTCCTTTTGGGGATATGCACTACAAACCACATGTTATCTTTTAAACATTGTGCCTTCAAAATCAGTTCCTAAAACTCTACATGAGTTGTTGAAGAGGAAAAGGACTTTCTTAAACCATATTCATATATGGAGATGTCCGGTTCATGTCCTGTTTAAGGAAACGAATAAGTTGGAAGCATGTTCCAAAGTTTGTGTGTTTGTAGGATATCCAAAAGGGACTAAAGAAATATCATACTTAAACCTTAAGAAAAGTGGTCATCTAATGAAGATAAACTACTAACAAAAATTCTAAAGCATTGAATGCCATTTTTAATGCCATGGATGACAATCAATTCAAATTTGTTTCCACATGTGAAAGGACAAAAGAGGCATGAGACATTCTCCAAACTGCACATGAAAGAATAACCACTGTGAAATCATCAAAATTATAAATTTAGACAACTTGTTTTGAACAGTTACATATGAATGAAGATGAGTGCATAGCGGACTTTAATTTAAAGCCTTGTGATATTGCAAATGAAGCGTTTGCCACCGGAGAAAATATTCAGACTCCAAGTTGGTGAAGAAGACTTTGAGATCATCATTTTGCTGACAAGGTCATTGCCATAGAAGAAGCCAAAGATGTTGAGGCAATGAGATTAGATGAACTCATAGGATCTCTTCAAACCTTTAAGTTAAAGTTCAAGAAGTCAAAGAAGGATATATGCATAATACTTTAGGTAGCTATGGGTGACTCCATAAACAAAGACGTGTCTAATGATGATGAGGATTTAAGTGAATCCCTTGATGTGCCTATAAAAAATTTTAGCAAAATTTTAAAGAAGTTTAATAAGAAAGAGAAATTCACTAAGAATTTGAAAAATAAAAATTCTTGAAAGAACAAATTCTCCTTACCACAGTGATATGAAGAGAAGAAAAGAAAGAAAGAAAGGAGTTCAATGTCATGAGTGTAAAGGCTTCGGTCACATTTAATCCAAATGTGCAAGCACTCTAAAAAAGAAGAATAAGGCTACAACATCAACAAGGAGCGATGATGATTTAGAAGGGAGCATAGATGATATATGTAGCACCCGTTGATTTTCATGTAACAAAATATGTCGAATAAAGACGATGTTAAGTAATTTCTTTATTGATATGTGTTATGATATATGATATAATGGTGCTAACCATTTATTTTAAATGATATGACAGGTGACAGTCACATGGAATCGATATGCTCAAGTGTTCATGTTATTAATGTTGTGTGTTTAATTATAATTTTTGTGATAATTAATGCTTTGATGAATTTTAGTATGTTAAGGCAGATCGACAGGCTGGACTATTTAGTTCGATAGGCCGAAATGACTCTCACGGAACGGTAGGCCGATGAATATAATCGGCAGGCCGGACCTCAAACCTTCGGTAGGCCGAAGATTGCTGACGAACAATCAACAAAAATCATCCAAAATTAGTGATTGAGATGATTGGATAATTGGATGATGATTTTTGATTGATTGGCATATTTTTGGATTAAGATCCTCAATTAAGGAAATGAAATAGTTGACTTTTGATTGATTAGGATTTAATTGATGAAGTTTTCTCCTTTGAAATTGAGAAATATGGTAAGTTAGAATGATTGATTGACTTTCCCTTATTACTCCCCCAATCCTCTCCATTCCTTAAGCAATTAGCCCAATTTTAGCCTGAAAAATTTCTGAAATTAAAGAGATAATATATCTCTTTTTTTTTACGCCATTTTCATTTTCACGTAAAAACACACACTCTCTCTCTCACGTTTCCTCTCTCTCACCCTTTCTCTTCTTCGTGTTCTTTTCCCTCCTCTCCCTCTCTATTCCTCTGCTATAATTTGAATGAATATTGAAATATCTTTGGTGTTAATTCGAAGGAGTTTTGAGAAGAAATCGTTTTAAGGTAAGGGCTCATTTTTTTCTTTTCAATATTTCTTCTCCTTAATCCGACAGCTATATCTTACACTAGGAATTTCGTTTTGCTGTGAATTTTTAAGATGTTATTCATGTATGTGTTATGTGCTGACCCTCAAAATTTCACCTTAATTGGATTTTTTTACGTTAAGATATGATTTTTCTTCTCTTTGCCACCCACAGAAATTATTGCTGATTGTTTATGTGCACATAAATGTAGTTTTTGTTCAAGGGGCAAATTAATGTTATTTTTCACAAAATTTGGTAAATATGTTCATGAATATGTTAAGTAATGGACTAGAAAGTATAGTGATGATTTAATGAAAATTTTTTGTGTCATGGAATTTCTATTGTAGCTAGGTTTTTAAATAGTTTTAACGGTAAATTGTTGAACTTTTATGATGTGATGTTTTTGTATGATTTTATGAATTTATTTGATGATGAAATATTTTGTACTTTTGTAGTTATATGTTAATAGGTTGTCTTAAGAATTTTAGAGCCCAAATAATTTTCTTTTTAATTTTTGGAATATGATAAATGTATGTAACTCACTGCTTACACATAAGAAGTTATTTTTTGTCTCTGCATTCTAATGCACGGTTTAAACTATTTTAGATTTTATTTGAAGGTGATTTTTGGATATGTTAT
Source organism: Artocarpus hirsutus (assembly GCA_946598075.1). Classification (NCBI taxonomy): domain Eukaryota; kingdom Viridiplantae; phylum Streptophyta; class Magnoliopsida; order Rosales; family Moraceae; genus Artocarpus; species Artocarpus hirsutus. The sequence continues at coordinate 99,470 of CAMOHE010045779.1, read as the reverse complement.
AATTCTAGGTGTTTACTATATGTGATAATTTTTGAAGAATTTCTATAGCATGAATATTGTGATGAATGGGCCTAAGTTATGAGTTGTTTATTGCCTAACTATTGTTGGCAGATTTCATGTTATGATATGAATGACTTGTTTTAGATATTAAATGAAATTTTCATGACTAATGAAAAATTATGGTTATATGTTTATATGCTATCTTTGTTTCCTCTAAGTTTGGTGCCCAAATTGAGTGTGAATGTAATGTTATTGAATTTTGAATTTATGGAGGTCAGTAAGTATTTGTGATGATAGTTTTATTTTAATGAATTATGGTTAATGAAATATATTATATTTATGTTTTTAAGAGATGAATGTATTATGGAATTTGAGACATGTTATGTGGTGATTAATTCATTAAAAATATATGTTAATTGCCATTTTAATGAATGTATAACATGAACACAATATTAAGTGAGCACATCGAGACCGCGACATCGTCATCTACAAATTGAGGTTAAGTAAGCTTATTGAGGTAAGTACATTCTCACCTACAGCATGATAAGTTTATGAAAAGTTTGAAATCTATGTTCATGAAGGTTCTATGATGATTTCTCATGATGATTTTACATGAAGTATTATTATGAAGTTTTTAAGGTATGAAAGTTTATGCATGTTTTGATGATAATGTTTTTCAAAGCATAAACGTATAAATATGTATATATGTATCACCTAAATAAGTGTTGCACACCCAATGATATGTTTTGTTATGATATGACAAGTTATGATGTCATGTTTTGTTTGGGATTAGCTACCCCTCTCCTCTCATGACGAAAAGCCTATGATAATGATGTTTATGGTGCAACACTTGGGCCCTTAAGATAAAATGAATAAAGTTTTTAATATGGACAATGTAAAGAAAGATATGTTCCTTATGAAAATGTGCCTAGTGCACTATTATGATGATGATGATGATGTTCATAAAATGTTTTAAGTTGTGAGAATTACAAATGTACTTACTAAGCATTAGCTTATTCAATTTTACATCATGTTGCAGATAAAGGTATTATGGAATAGGTGGAGGACACTGACATGCGTGTGAGCTAAGGATAATGATTGCAAACGAAAAACGCCAAGGATGAAGTTCCCTTTTTAAAATTTTTGAACTATGTTTTATAATTTTTAGACCATGTTTATTTGGACTTTTAAGATTTAAACTATGACATTTTAACTTTATAGATTTATCATTTACCTTCTGTCTTTGAAACATTAAGACTGGTTTTTAAACAAATTTTTTTTTTACAGTTTGGCTTGCCGACCATTACTAGTCGGACTGTCGAAGAATTTAATCGGCCTGTCGATTGCCAAGTATCGGCCTGCCGATCCTGTTCATTTTAAAACCCTATTTTGTAGAGCCTCGGGTGGCCTGTCGAAGGTTGACCTTCGGCCTATCAAACAACTTCGGCCTACCAAATTCACAAGTTCGGGCTATCGAACTATGAATGTAGTTTTTTTTAAGGTTGTTTTAAAAGTTAATTCAATTTACAATGGTTTTGGCAAACTGTTTAAAGAATGTTTATGAACAAGTGATTTATTTTTATAAAATGGATTAAGTTATTGAATAAAATAATAACAATAGTATGTTTATGCATGGATCTTGGGTATGTTTTGTCAAATTACCTTTTTATCAAATAGTATTTTTTTATAATTATAAGTAATAAGAAACGAATGTAACGATATCTGTAACGTCTGTAAGGGGGGGCGTTATAATATAAAAGAGCATACCAGCAATTATTTGGCCTTCACTATAACTACTAAATTCCTGAATAACTTGTTATTTAATTTTGACGTCACTATTGCAAAGTTGTTGCAACGAAGAAGCAACAAAATCTTGTGAAGGTTTTGATGACACACACTCAAAGGTAGATTCCGATAGTAACGATGAAGAATTAAGTTGTGACAAGATTGAGAAGACCAATAAGAAGATGTACAGTAAGTGACTTGTTATTTGTGAACTCAATAAGTTACTTGAAGTGGAAGTTGTTACTCTTAAAAAGGAATTTGAAAAGTTATCAAAGGCGGCAACAAATCATGAGATTTTGGCCACAAAGCATTAGAAGAAACTTGTAGAAACTAGAATTGAATTGGAGCAAACAAACAGGCATCTAAGAATGCTCATCGCTAGAGCGGCAAAGTTAAATCCCTTGCTTTCTCAACAAAAACCTAAAGGTGATCATTTTGGGCTTGGCTACGAAGAACATAAGAACTCAGGGAAGATCACCTTATTGAAGGCAACCTTCAGTAACATGAAGCAGGACTCTCAAATACCTTAGGCAAGTGAAGGTAAGAAATATGTTGTTGAGAAATTGGTTGCAACAAAAAGAACAACAAATAGATTTATTCCAATTTATAATTACTGTAATATTCCAAGGCATGTAAAACCTAAATGTTATAAGTACTTGGAAGTTTTAAAAAAAGGTATGTGGATAAAAGCATATAATCAAAAACAAAAACCTAAAATTGAAATTGACTTGTCTAATAAATCTTCTTCGAAGTTTTAGATAAGAAAATCTAATTTAATTGATTTTGTTGCATACACCTCTTTAAAAGCTTGTATTACTGATGCTTGGTATTTGAATAGTAGTTGTTTTAGGCATATGATAGGAAATCAAAATATTCCATCAAAGTACCAAGAATGTGGTAAAGAACTTGTCACATTTGGTGATAGAATGAAATGTTGTGTTCTTGGTAAGGGAACACTAAATGTGAATGGTTTTCCAAGGCTCAAAAATGTGTTATGTGTGGAAGGTTTGAAAGCTAATTTGATTAGCATAAGTCAATTATGTGATCAAAACTTGTTTATAAAATTCATGAAAGAAAAATGTCAAGTGTTTGATGCCAATGACAGTTGTATTCTGACAGGTACAAGGTTGTCAAATAATCATTATTTACGAACTCTTCAGCTCATCACAACACACACTCACAAGTGTTAAAGATTTGAATCTTTGAGAAAAGCTATTGGTATTTGTGCTATGTGAATATGGGCCACAAACTGTTATGATTAAACTTGGAATTTGTAATTTTTGGATTTTTTGATTGAATTGAACTTTTTATGAACCAATTTTTTTTTGTACACAATTTCACTTTTATCTCCATCAGAATATGATTTTAAGGTACAATGATCAAAGGTTGATGAATTATTTCGTGACTTGGGATTTAATCCATTCTTATATTCTAATTACTTTTGTTTTAGAAATATCATATGTAGGTCTTTAATATATCGAAAAAAATTCATATGCAATTTTTTTTAATTAACGAGGGAAAAACTACCTATACTTTTGTGCAAATGCTACCCATGAGTAATTTGGACCTATGTACCACTAATACTAGAGGACGATCTTTCATGAGAAAAGAGCTACCTTGGTGATAGAGTGAAAGGCCCTCTAAAATTAAATTTTTTTTAAAAAAAATCTACAGGGTGATATAGATGAATAGGTTAGTTTGAACAGGTTTTTTATCTTCTAAAAATCAAAGTGTTGAAAATGAATATTCAAAAGGAGGCTTTTTTGAAAATTTTGCATGCACACACGGTTTATATTGAAATTTTTAATTTGATTGGAAATTGAAAATAGTATAGATTTTATTTTTTGGACATAACTTTGAGTGGTCAAAATTCTAGCATTTATATTGATTGGGTCTTTCTTAATACTTTTGGAATTTAAATAAATTATTGCAACATCTTCTGTCTTATTTAAAATAAAATAATACATCTAATTGTTTACCATCGCAAAAGCCCGTCCGAATATGAAACTTCTTGTTGATCATCATTTGTTGCACCATGTTGTGCAACAGGATCGCTTGGCTCACATTGATATCTCTACGCCATCCATTGTTCAAGTTATCATGACCTCTCCCACACAGCCAACTGCACAAGGCTCATCCTCCTCTGCTTCAATCAATTCTCCTTGAGTCTACTTTGGTCATTCTTTTGACAAAAATAGGGAGATAATTTTACTTTGTATTTCTGTTTTAGTGTTTGTGTTACAGTGTTAGTTTTAGTATTTAACATCTTTATGTGTTTTGGATGCACTATTCAGGAGGAGTTGTTGTTACTTTTTAGTAGTTTCTATGTTTGAAACAGATTTTTTTTTTTTCAATTTTGTCTTGTGTTATTTTGCCAAAACAATGCCAAAGGGGGAGATTGTTAGGAATTTAATATTGGCATTATTTTTTTTATTGTAAGATTTGTTATTTGATTTGATTTTGTGGTTAGTTTGCTAGAGGAATTAGATTTAGACTAAGTTTGGATTCGTTGGATTTAATTTTAGAAAGTTTTAGAATTATTGAAATTTGATTAACTTGCTCTTATTGTTTTGTTTCCTATTTTTATAAGTAAAAGAATGTAGATTTATGATTTCATTATTTGTGAAAACTATTTCAAAAGAGTTAGTTGGTTTGATTTGTTCAAAGACAACATTTGATAATTTTTGGAAAGTTGAAATTAAATGATTTACTTGATTTGCAAAGATGATTGTGTTTTATTTTATATAACTCATTCTGGTACATGAAGGTCTCCATCAATTAGTGTAGCTTTAATTAGTAATGTCAAGATTTCAAAGAGAATGGATTTTATTTCGAGATTTGCATATTTGTTACGGAATTTGTTAAAACAGAAGCTCTAACAAATTACGAACAGTGGACTGATTTGAATGAAGATCACAATTAGCTGACACTTTAGGCTAGTTATATAAAGCCTCACATTGGTCTTAGGACGTTGAGAGAATCTCAAAATTATAGAGAGATAATTTGTGAGCATTTTATTCCTTTTATTTTTTCAGGAGAAGAGATTTGGGTTTTTGGGAGAAAACTTTGAGTTGAAGAGATTTAACGTTTAAGTCGAGGGGATGTCGCTGAGCATTCTTATTGGGTTGTTATGAGTCATAGGCATCATACTTAGAGAGGGAATCTTAGGGTGAATAAGTCCAATTGATTTATAACTTTGTTTACTTAGTGAATTGTACATACGTCTGGATATGGTCCCGCAGATGTAGGTTGTTACTGAACTACAATGCCGATTTCTCGTCTCTATTTACTGTTTTATGTTTAACACAAATTTGTTACAACAAACTTACCGTGTGTTTGGCAATGATTCCCACCACACGGTTCCCATCATAAACTCAGTTATGAACAGTGTAAAGCTCTCATATGCTACAATAACAATAAAAAAATTGTTACAGTGTAAAGCTCTTACATGCTACAGTAAAAGTGGTTTACACCACCTTTCCAAACACCCTCTAAACGTAAACTTGGTAAAACGTAACTGGTACTTTTACTTCGTAATATGAGGTGGGTCTCGAGCAACTTACAAATGAGATTGGGCAACCCTTCTCTTGAATTTTTTTTTTCTCTTTAATTTGTGTGTAAAATTTTATAAAACTTGTGTTTATCTCTTTTTAAATTGTATTTTGCCCCTTCTTAAAATGGCAAATCTCTTTATTTGGTCTATCTTATTAGTTTAGTCAGATTTTTGTTTCTGCCAAAATTTTTTAGCTCCGTCTTTCGGTGAGAGTGCATGCAATATGTGTGAAAGAGAGTGGGAGTATAGTCAAAAATAGTATGTTTAATTGATGTTATTCAAGACCTATTGATGTTATAGAAATATCTATATATATATATATATATAGACATATGGAAAAGCTTTAGATTGAAACAGTAGTTCTTAAAATTCATGATGCTGCACACGGGCATATGGTTGGGAAAGCTTTTGAGTACATAGATGGATTTTATTGGGGGAGGTCATCACAAAAAGGAACCTTATGGTTTTCATACATAGACATCTTGAAGGAAATAATTAAAATTAATATATTTAGCTTTGGAAGTAACCAAAACGCTTTGCATTTTATGTTTGAAAGCTAAATCAAACCTTTCCACATTTTGTATGTAGATGCATGCTTTATGATAGCGCACGTATGGAGAAGAGATTCTTTTCCTCGAGTGCTATTCCTTATTAGGAGACATTGATGGAAGAAGCATATGATGACTAATTTTGGTCCACTTTGCACTTATTCCTTCGGAATTAGCAGCCTCAATAATGAATAACTTTTTGAGCGAATTTTACCTCTATTTCAGATTTAAAAAAAAAAAAACATTTTCTAAGTAATTATATGAATTATTGGTTCTTCACCGTGTGACTAGCTACCTACCCACCGAGAGATAATCAAGTTCTATGCAAAGTTGCACTTACAATCATAATAGTCTCATGTGACAAATTGGTAGTACTAATGGGCTTTGGTAATCATTTTTGTTAAGACCGAAATTTTGAAATTTGTGAGTTTATGAGCTAATTCAATCATGCCCTTATGGTGATTGAAGTATGATTAAAAAGCTGTTTGAGAAGTGTAGCTAGTACTGAAACTTTTGAACTAAAAACTATAACATATAAGAGTTTTATACTGTAGTTGTTTTTTCGTAGCACTGTAACATATGAGAGTTTTACATTATAAAAACCAAAAACCAAAAGGTTTGGTTAGAATTGATTTTGCCAAAACACCCTATAAAACAAGTTTTGGCACACCAATTTGATTGAAATATGTTTATGTGCGATAGTCCTTGCCATATTGTCAACATTGATGGAATCTCATCGTCGAAATATTACCCCTCCAATGCATATGTAAAGTTTCTATAATATTAATTTTGAGGTTGATCTCATCGGTTTTAACGTCGTCACTTTTTTTCAAGCGGTTGTTTCATAGAAAATATATAAACAATCTTAGACGGGCAGAACGGATGATGAATTTTATTGAAGATCGAATAAAGTCTTGAAGCACATAATGAAATTAACAAGCGTATGCTTGCAGAAATTGTTGTTTTGGGTTCTTGGAAAAATTGATTGATCTTGATATTTTAAGGAAAAAGGCTAAACAAAAATTCAGAGAAAAAATCATTTACCTTAGAGCTTAGAGTGAGAAGAATTTTAAAATGAGAAAATCTTAGGTTTTTATATCTTCCTCGCAAACTTTTTTTTTTTATTGTTTCTTATTTTTATTTTGTTTGCATTTAATTTCTTTCTTTTCTCTTTATTATTCTAATGCTTTAGTTTCATAAAACATTTTTTTTCTTTCTGATCAGATTTTTACTTGATGACAGCACATGTATTGGCACACCAATATTCATTTGGACGATCGACCAACAAAAGTAGGAATAAAGATTTCCAAAGGAGTAAAATATAACTTTCTTCAAAGTCATGAGAAAATGTGTGAGATTTATATTTTAAATATCATGTGTCAATTATCTTAGCCGCCATTAAATCGAGGTTCCCTCAATTGGTGTTTGGTGTTTTAATGAGTGTGTAAATTATTTTCAATTTATTAAGTTTTCTATTTAGTTTTCAGTCGAAGTTTCAAGAAATAGTGAAAAATCTACTAAAGAAGGTTAAAAAAATATTGTAAATAAGTAACTAGTCTTCTAAATTCCTTTAACAACTATGCCAATTTAGGCAAAACTTAGGTCAGGATTGTAGTTTTACCTTGCTATAAACTATTGTTATTGTTAAAAAAGTCTGATCTATAACTATAAGTAGTTTTATGTCGTTATTGATTTTTACTTGTTAAAAAGTTATTCTAATAATTAAAATTACAATACTTATCAAGGAAAAGTATAATTTCTCGAGTTTCTTGAAATTTAACGTCTTTATCTTTTTTTTTTTTTTTAACTTTACATATATAAAAGAGAGAATGCAAGTTTTTAGTCCTTCCTCTAATGGATGCCACATGCCATTTTTTTCTTTTACTTCTCTTGCTTTTCTTTTTTTTTTTTTAGCTCTCCTTTCATTCTTTATTTGCATTGTTTGGACCTTTATTGTTATTTTTTCTCATTTTTTTTATTTTCTTTCAATGGCACTCTAAACTACTATTTGTCTCATAATTATTATCATATAATTTATCTCTTTTTAAAAAGCTCCTCTTATATATGGTTTTATTCAAATATATTTTTTGCATACGTACATAATTAATCGATGGATTAATTACATAATTATACCTCATATTTCAACTATTTTTTAATTTCTTTCTCTATTTTTAGAAACTACAAATGTATCATTTAAATTTAAAAAACTTATTTCAATTCCATCCCTATCAATAGAAAAAATTAAGCAAAGTGACATAATTACCTTTAAATAGTTATGGAAAATATCTCATCGAAATAAAAACATAAAAACATCCTAAAACAGAAATGTCAAATTTTAAGAAAAAGTTATTAAGTTTTATGACTTTTTAAACTTTAAAATATTTTTTAAAAATTTTCTCAAGAAGAAAAATATAATTTAAAAATAAACTCATTTTAATTAAGGGAATGTTTATTTTATCTTTATATTTTTTGTCCCAAAAGTCTGCTAGAGATAAAATTAAAACAATTTCTTTAAATTCAAGGAATACCTTTTTCGTTTCTTAAAACAAAGGGATAAATTGAAAAATAGTTAGAACTAGGAGGTATAGTTATATTACCAACCCTTAATCAAGGCACATGTTTTGATTAAAACATACATTTTGACCTACTTTTTTCGTTTATTTTTCAATCATGCTTTTAAATGTGCTTTATCGAATACATTTTTTTTTCTTCATACTCTACTCTTGTCAATATAACTTCTCTCGAATATGCAATTAGCTAAACATTTTTTTGTTTAATTGTAGGCAGTATATTTTCTTCCCAAATGTGGCCCTTATATATAAAAGAGGAGGGAACTTTTTGGTCCCTCCTCCAATAGATGCCACATGGCGTTTTTCTTTTATTTCTCTTACTTTTGTTTTCCAGTCCTTCCTTTATATTTTGTTTTTTTTTTAAATTTGCATCCTTTGGAACTTTATTTTTATTTCTTCACACTCTCCTATTTTTTTTTTATTTTCAGTGACACTCTATATTACTATTTGTCTTATAAATACTACTCTTATAATTTACGCTATTAATATAACTTCTTCATACATGTCTCAACTCAAATATGTTTGCACTAACGTATAAATGCACATATTTTTAACATAAGGGTATGTAATTTTGATTGAAACTTGCATTTTCGATCAACTTATTTTTTGCTCATTTTAAATTTGCTTAAATATTTTTTTTCCTAATCTACTCTTGTTGATATAATTTCTCTCAGATGTGCAACTGGCTTAATGTTTTTTTCTTGTAGTAATTTTTTTCTTCAATGTGGCTTAAAAATATTCTTTTTCTTAATTGCATTGTTGAAATAACTTTTATCAAATGTATCTTTACTCAAATATTTTTTCCCTCAACCCTCTCAAAAATAACTTTTTCATACGTATCTCATAGATAATTTTTAGTCTAATTTGCCTCATTAAAAACTGTTTTTTTCTTGAAGTGTGCTCTACTCTTATATATATATTACTAAACTAAATTTTATGAGAACAATAAACCAATAAAATAAACTAATATTTTAAAGAAATTTTAGACTCTTATAATTTGTAAAAAAAAAATTAAAAATAAATGTTTACAATTGCGTGTAGCGTTGGCTTCATCTAGAATGTAAGTATAAGAATATGAAACCAGGGTGTTAAACGCCACCATTAGAAACTTTGACATTTTCTTTAAATTAATAATTCATTGAGACAAATTTTAGAGCTTGAAACCGTTAAATTACACCTAATCTTCTATAATTATTCTATGGTGATGCTAATGGTAATTAGTTGGCACGTCGTTTTCTTTCTTAAATGGGGCATATCATCATCGCATCTGCGCTCCAAAAAAACATTCCCTGTGTCCAATAACGCCTATATTCCATAAAATATCTTCCATTTTAAGGTCATTTTGTTGCCATCCAACCAATGATAAAATTAGAAATGTCACCTTAGGCCACACAAGAATTCAGTTCAAAAGCTACCCTCCTTGATTTGCAATTTCTATCAATTGGAAAAGTTGAGACTGATTAATACGAGGTTGGCTTGGTACTCTGATATATGACTTGGGTTAGCTAGCTAGCTAACGTATTCTCCTTTTCCAATCATGTTTAATCATTTCTATGCGTACGGTATTCTAATTTAGATTGCACAAACCAAAAGCAAGTGTTTGATAATGAAAATTAGGTGGTCATGACTAATTATGAGATCAACTCTATTGATATCTTCAACTCTCTCTCGCTCTCTCCCTCTCTCTCTCTCTCTATATATATATATCTATAGAGAGAGAGAGAGAGAGAGAGAGAGAGAGAGAACAAGCATATGATTAATCTAAGTAAACTAATTGCAATTCAATATATACACACATATATACATATGTGTGTATGTGTGTGTGTACATTGCAAAGTTTTAAAGGGAAAAGGAACAAGAAAATTTAATACAGGTAAGAAAGCCAATTTCATTTCATGCTTGCCATGTGCGATCGATCACTTTCAACATACTCTATATGCGTATAAAGTACTCTCTTTCTTGGCAGTTTAATTTGACTAAAAAAGTAATGTATGTTATAGGACAACAACTCAATGTATGAGAAATAAAAATAATATATATAAATTAATGACTGCAGGAGAAATGCTTTTCATCATCCATCAGGAAAAGAAGAAAAAAGAATATTGTAATACTAAATCCCATTTCTTCCGTTTGTATGAATAAATATATATTCTTGCCCCACCCAAATCAGTTTGTTATAACGTGTAAACAAATTAGAAGAACGCTAAAACACATCACAAAATTTAAGTTTGAAAATAATTCAAGTTCCTAAAAACTACATATGAAAAGAAACTACAAGTAAGGGTGAACCAGTTGGCAAAATACATCCACCAATTATGTTTGGACACTGATTTCAAACCCACTAAATTGGTGTATTGCTTGATTGGTTAAGTATTGATGTTAATAGATAAGATTTTCATATGACCATTTATTTCAGTTGAGGGAGAAAGTGTTTGATTTCGTGGGGCATGAAGTCTCAACGAGTTTAAGAAACCCATTAGTTATTTCTCTAGTATTTGTCATGGTAATTTAAACTAAAAAAGATACCCACTAGTATATATCGGTCTTTCAGCCGTTAAATATAACAAAAAGAAAAAGATTTTTTTAGATTTACAATTTCAAAACATACACTACTACTAGTGGAGTTGTCACCAATATCACCACTAGAAAAGTATACCCATTTATTGTGCAGCAATATCACTACTGTTTCCTTCTTTTCAAAATTCTTTCAGTGTTTTTATTTGACCTGCCATCTGCATGGAAGTGTTGGGAAAACTATATGGACGTTTTACCCTTTCTTTTCCTTGATGCTGTAGTTGCACGGCATTTCATTCTCGATTCGCATATGAGATTGACAGTTCTTCTTAATTATTTCGTGCCATGTTAATATATTTACCAACCAAAACATATATAGTTTGCGAATATAATTTGCAAAGAATATTATATGTTTTCTTTCATAGAATATTTTAATTTTTTTTATACAGGGCCTTTCAATATTTAATATCAACTAGTTAATTGCTGATCATGACTTACTTAAGTTCCAAGATTAACTCTTAATAAGGTAGAATTTGTTGTTTTGTATATGCACTTAGAAGACTCGATGATCAGTCCTTGGCACCTAATCAAAATTTAGTTTTGTGCATCTTAATAAGCATAAGTAATTATTTTAGATAATTTTAAGAAATAGAATATGTACAAAAAAAATTCTAACGAGAAAGATTATGTAGCAGGGTTTATTAGATAATGCGCATTAATTCTTAATCCAATGGAGCCCTTTACTGGTGCAAGTAATTATTAATAGTTGGATGCTTAATTAATCTTGTAGTTAATCATGAAACATTTTATTCTGGTGTGTTTGGCAAAGAACTATTTTACTGTAACATGTGAGAGATTTATATTTTAGCCTATTTTTGTTTTACAATATAAGTATATGAGAGCTTTACATATATAATAAATCCAAGGATTTAGAAAATAGTGTGTCTAGCAACATACAAACAATAAAATTATTGTTCAAACCTAATTTTTTTTAGTGTTTTTTATCACAAAATTTAAATTTCAAACCAATTTTAATTCAAACACTTCTTTTGAACTTCATAATATAGTTATGCTCTTGGGACTGTGTTAATCATTAAACTGGAAAGCAGTCAGGTTAAATATTCGTGATCCATAAGTCGTAAGTTGTTATGGATGTATGTTTTGGTGCTAAATTAACTAAAAATAACCTTACTAATCGTTAAATGTCCTTTTTGGTCACGAACCAAATTACTTTATGGAGGTACTTTTAACTAAAGATTATTCTTATATATTTGACAATCATTGCAGTCTGCGTTGGATACTGCTTTTTAAAGGAAAATTACGTTCTAACCTTGACTAATCTGGACCTCTCTATTTTGTAAATAATAGTTATCGCAAAATATATAAGTACAAATATACATTGATGCCAATTGACACCTCTCTCGCAGTTCACATAATATATATACATGTATATACACACACACACACACGCACTTTGTATGTACCCGTATATGTGCGTTGTATGTTATAAATGCATGTATGTAGTTGGAAGTAAATATACATATAAATAAGGTACCTAGCTTTTCCATAAATTACAATATACTTACCTTAATTTCTAAAGTTCACACTAATTTTTGCAAATGCTTATTTGTTTATGACAGGTGTACGCCATCCTAAACATTTTAACTAGACCAAAGAAGGCAATTCTTGTTCATCACCAATATATTTGTGATATATGACATACGTACGACTTTTGAATGCAACATTATAAGATGATCATATATAGTTCGTTGAGAAAAAAAAAAATAATGGCAAATTAGCCATTAGAATATAGGGAGAAAGATATAGTCATTAAAATTTCTAGGCGGCACTGGTCAAGCTTCTTTGATTCTGATTATTTTCTAATTGAAGGAGAGCTAGAGCACATTTTTTCTTTTTTCAAGCACTAGGAGATCTGTCACTTGAGCAGCACCATAAGCTAGCTGCCCAATTGCTTTACCGTTGCCAGCTTGAATATATCTGTTTGTGTATAAGAGAGAGAGAGAAAGTACAAGTTATGAAACTAGGGTAAGATGTTTAATGGCCAAGCATAAATGACAAGATAAAGAAAAGGTCATTTTTGGCTCTACAGTTTATATACAAAACACACAAAATTTTAGGGGGGGTTATATATAAAAATTGTGTCGTGTAAAACCAACAAAAGTGACTGCTCATCCACAATCCTAAACCAACTAACCCCTTTCCGAACACTTCCTTGTTCTGTTGGGTGTAATTCATTTCTTGCTTTTCTTATATATCTTCTTGTGGGCTACTTAATTTTTTGTGTGGTGTAATTCATGTCCACAAATAACACCAACCTTAATTAATTCTCTCTCAATTAGCTCGTCGTCCTTAATTTAGTCGCCGGTGTTAGCATCCGAAAATCGAGCCGCCGCCGCCATGGAGGACTCAACCGGCCCTGCAGGCTCTTCAGCCGATGATGCAAAGAGTTGCCCCCGGGGCCACTGGCGGCCTGCCGAGGACGAAAAGCTCCGGCGGCTAGTGGAACAGTACGGAGCCCAGAACTGGAACTCGATCGCTGAGAAGCTCCAAGGAAGATCAGGTACTTGATAAACTTGATGATGCATATATGTATAATCATATCAATTTTTGGGATCATTTAGGGACTCAAAATAGCTCTAGCTAGAGAATTTTCGTTTTCGTTTTCGTTTTCCTTTCTTTTCTTTTTTTTTTTTAATTATTATGGATCTAGTGAATTTTTCTCAATCATCAAATTTAATTTTCATTATTCTATCGAATCTATTCAATCATTTGACGTAAATTTTTCTTAATCTCTTAAAGTTTTTTATTATATTTTATCAAACTTATTCAATGACCATAATTTATACTTAAATCTAAATAACGTTAAGAGTTTAACTTATGTATAAAAATTAACGTCGTTTGTTGTTTTTGGGGTTTTATTAATTAGGGAAGAGTTGCAGATTAAGATGGTTTAATCAGCTGGACCCCAGAATTAACCGAAGGCCATTTACCGAACAAGAAGAAGAAAGATTACTTGCAGCTCATGGAATTCATGGCAACAAGTGGGCCCTAATTGCTAGGCTTTTCCCTGGGCGAACTGATAATGCGGTGAAGAATCACTGGCACGTTATAATGGCCAGAAAACAAAGGGAACAATCCAAGCTTTGTGGGATCAAAAGAAGCTCATCATGCCAATTACAAGACACTCATTACGATGATTTCGACTGTAATTTTCCGGCTAGAACAACACCTCCTCAATTGGGTTTTACTAGGTTTGGAATTTACAACAACAATAATAATAACACTGATCATGACGATGATGATGATCAGTTCAAGCAAGTCATGACGATGGATAAAGATAGAATGTTCATGTTCATGGACTCTCCTAATTCTAGTACTACTACTCCTTCTCCTTCTACTTGGAACTTTGCTACTGTGACAGCGGCCGCGACAACGATGGCGGCAACAAGAAATAGTGCAAAACCAATATTGGAGGGTGGTTTTTTTATGAGAAGAGATCAAAAATATCGTCAGAGGGATCATTTCTTTGACAGTGCTAGAAGTTCTTCTCCATGGTTTGGAAGTAATACTAATTTCAACAAGAGGGTCCATGTTTCAAGCCCTTTTGATCATCTTCATGATCGTCAACGTAATCACCACTATGGAATATTAAGCAAGAATTGCAAGAATATGCAGAGAGATCATGAGAAGTTAGTGTTAGCAAATAATAATAGTAGCTTTTGTGATCATAAAATTGCACCAAGAACTACATTTGGATCAAAGTTAATAAGGGCAAGTGGTGCTACAACATTGCAAGGGCAAGAAGATCATGATCATGATCAACACAAAATCATTGAAGCCAAAGATGTTCCCTTCATAGATTTTCTTGGTGTGGGAGTCTCTTCTAATTCTTGATTGCCCAGAGAGAGAGAGAACAATTTTTTTATTTAGTTTTCGTTTTCTTAAATGTCTTGTATATATGGTTTAATTGGGTAGGCTCACTTTATAATCATATATGTAATATGTATGTATATCATCCTTATAATTGACGTTGACGTACAAATATTGGCTGCTAGAAGCAACACTAGTAAGTCATTTTGCACGAAACTTTTAATATGCAAATATTGAATTTTATCGATCGAGCTTGTTAGCTGCAAGATTCCCACTCTTCAGGGTGGAGGTCGTTAAAAAAAGTCCAATTTTTGTCCCTCATGCTTATAGCAAAATATTATCGACAAAAATTGATATACATACATAATATATATATATATATATATATATTAGTTTTTTAGTGGTGTAACTTTTCTAATCAAATGCTAAAACGTGTACGTTTTATATAACTGAGCTGGATTGTCATATATTACCAATTGAACGTGTTTTGTTGAATTTCTTGTTCCCTCATTACCAAATGAATGTGTTTTGTTGATGGGTCACCGAGCTGACTACCCAGGTGATACACAAATTTTATCGATGACATTTGCCCGATTATCGGTGATTCGACCTCAACTACAGGGGCGTGGAATTCAATACTATACCCGACCTGGTCAACAGATAATTAGAGGGATATTAAAAGCCCATTAATAACAAAATTTTTATCTAGAAGTTTTTCCAATTCAAATTCAAGCAAATGAAAAAGTTAGCCAACCGAATCAAGAAGATATCCGGAAACCTCCAAAGGAAAAACTAAAGATAATTCTCTTATTTAATTCCAATACTTTTCATTTATCACATAAAGGATATTAAAAAGGAATAAACCTCACTAGAAAGCTCTATTTTTTTGGCATATACGTATGGGTTCTCTTGTAATGTAATACCCAAATTTAATTAAATAAATTTAACGTGCTAAATTGGTAATTATATTTTAAGTCTACAAATAGAAAAGAGCCATATATTTCATCCTCGAAGAAGCTATATATATATATATATATATATATAAACAAGTCTTCGGCTTAAGGTATTGGGTTGATTGTATGGGCTGGGTTTTTGTTTTTCTTTAAGGTACTCACATAAATTTACTTTTTATTACTTAGATTTTTTAGTTTTATTTATGTCACAAAATGTAACCTACAAACCTAATGAGATATGTCAATTGTCTAACCGGATATGTTTCGTATGTCACTATGATACTTTAATTTGTTCTCCTATAATGGTGGACAATTTTTATCATATTACTCCCTATTTCTATACACTCCATAATATTGAAATCGTGACAAGTGAGGGTCCAGTTAGTTGTGAGTTCCTACACCCTAGCCATAAGTTGAAAATTCAAGTCACGCTAAACCCACTTGAAAAATTATGGCATTCCCCCTCCCTTTGTATCAAATAATAATAATAATAATAATAATAATATTGAAATCATGCACAAGGATGAGGCTAATTTTAAGAGACAAAGATTAGATACAATAGATGAGACATATCTATGGCACATTAAATTAAATCACTACAAGAAAAATTACATTTAACGACATATTATTTACGACATGTAGTTTTTGAATGTCGTTGAAAAATACATACAACGACATCTCCAACAAAGATATCATTAACGACATTTGAAACAATAATTAACGACATCTATATAGATATTGTATTAAAGGTCTCTTTTTAACGACAATAATTTAGTGCCGTTAAATCATTTAATGATAAGTAGGAGATGCCGTCAAAGTCTTGGAGATTCTACGACACCTTTTATAGAGACATTGTTCAAGATGTTGTCTATAAGGGATGTCGTGGAATCTCTAATGCTTTGACGACATCTCCTACTTATCGTTAAATGATTTAACGACACTAAACTATTATCGTTAAAAGGAGATCTTTAATATAACATCTATATAGATGTCGTTAATTATTATTTCAAATGTTATTAACGACATCTTTGTTGGAGATGTGGTTGTATGTATTTTTTAATGATATTTAAAAACTACATGTCGTAAATAATATGTCGTTAAATGTAATTTTTCTTGTAGTGAATCGTGTCAACTTGAATGGATCAGAAAGTTAGTAAAGAATGAACCTTCGCTAGAGTTACAGGTTCAACCCTTACAGCCATAAGAATCGTGAAGAATTACAGGGCCAGTGATCTTTTTGAGCTAACACAATAAGGTGTTTGTGGTCTATTAAATATGCATGTACGAGGAGGTTATTAATATTATCATCTTTGTTGATGATTACTCATGCACTTTCCAATCTTTATTATCCCAAACCTTTTAGCTTCTTCCATTATTTTTTGGCTATCAAGTTGCCGAAAGTAGTGCATATATAACGATTCTCTCTCTAGAGGGCACAAAAGATTTGACCCAATCATGAGACCTATTACAAATGTAGTGTTAGGCTTTTAGGACAATTGTGAAATTCGTAAGGGAGTTTTTACAAATGTCATTTTTAAGATTTATTTTTTATAAATGTTGTTTATTATTTGTGGTATAACTTAACATGTAATATGAACAGTAATATGGCATAAATTTTTCTAAGTTCAGTATAAATAAAAACAACTTTTAAAAGTGTGGCATAACAAGTAATTTTCTCAATTCTTCTTCTCCTTCAAGTCCTACTAGAGAAATTCGTCCATTTCCTACTGGGGGAGTGAGCATACGGTGCATAATTTTCGTGGACTTGCAACGTACTAGACATTTAAAATATAGTTTTTAAGATTTTGATTAATCACCGTCAAACCTTTAAAAAGTCAAAAAATGATTTAAAATTGAGATCTAAATTTATAATTGGCTGAAAATGTATGTTGATCATAGATTGTGATATATACTATAGTATTGCTTTATCATAAATGGTACAAACTAGAGTTGTTCAATTGTTTTGTCACATTAAAAAACTCAAGTACATGAAACCATTGATCCCATCTCTTAAGCCTATGAACAGCAATAGTTTCCGGTATAAGGTGGTGAGAACACTTGCCATTAGTTCCAGGATAGTCATACATGGCAGGTTTGTTAGAAAACCTATTTTTGGCCTTATTCCCCATCTTCAACCATTCTCCCACCAGCCTATCCTCGGGTCCAAACAGGTTGAATTTAGGGATATCCGACTCCGAAATCCACTCCAAAAGGTCCCAAGAGAGACAAAAGGGTTGTTGCTATTGCATGGAATCACGAAGCCATAATACAGGTCTAGCCGAGGCAGTGGCTCTAGAGACGACATCAATGGCTCGAGTCGGATGAAAACATCATCATCTGCTATCATGATGTAGTCGTTTCGATTCTTGAGGATTTTTGGAAGAGAAGAAAAATAGGTGTAAGTTTTTCCCTCATTCATGTTCTCAGTGCAATTAAGGACAGTAACATCGTCGAAGCGGAGAATTTCCAAGGCAACAAACACGCGTTGCTCGGGTTTAGTGAGGCTGCATGTCACGAATTTCACGTCGATTTTTGCCAAGGGAGAAGATTGGATGCCATATATGAGGCGGAGGAAATGTCGACGATCATAGTTGTCGGGGCGGGTTAGGATTCCAATCAAGAGGCTGAATTTGTGGTTGCCGGTTTGAGTGGTAATTTTTGTTGAAATATTTGGATGTGGGGATTTCATTACTTGGAGATGAAATAAGATGAAAATGAAGAAAATGGAGATCCAAAGCGAGGGGAAAAAAACTGAAGTTAGACACTTTCTTTTCATTGTAGTTAATTTCCTTATGCAATTTTCTCACAGTGAATTGATATTTAAAGGGTACGGGATTTATTTATTTATTTCTCTTAATGCTGAAAACGAGATTGGTGCAATTGGTAACTTATCCTCAGAAGTAACCATTAGGTAGAACACATTTAAGGATGTTTTATAGAAGGTTTTTTCACGTGAAAACGAGCCTTTATAGCAGCTCTCTTTCGTGTGACTACTTGCCTAATTCTTGTGTATAGGACACAGAAGCCGGTTTTTTTTTTTTTACTCGATGGGACATATCTTTAAAACATTATTACTTTTTTTTTACGTTTTTCTTTTATTTTTTTTACCAAATTACATTCAGAAAAAACCCTTAAAAAAAAGTTACACTCAGAAGAACAAAAGAGAAAAAAGAAAAAAGTTTAAGGAAAAAAAAATTTAGGGGAAAACAACAAAAGAAAAACAAAAAACAAAAATACTACTCTCCTTCCTCTCCATGTCCACTGATATTGGAGCTCTCTTAAATTAATGGGTTTGAGTTGACATTCCACACTAATTAATTAGCTTGAACAATTATGACCACATGGAATACTTTTTTTTTTCCTAGGTTTTGTAAAACACAAATGGCACTCCTGTTCACATTATATTTGTATAAACTTAGAGGTATACTTGAGTATCACACTAATATATCATAATGCTAAGGTCAGCCTTCAACATTATAAATAATTATGCCTCACAAACTATTATGCAGGTCTCAGATGAGGAACATTATAGAATAATTAAAAGGCAATAGTGAAGAATTTGTCACTAGAAAATATTCTCACTCACAATTTCTCCCTCTTTCTTTCCCTCTACTGCTCATTTCATCTATCAAAATGGGATAAACAATAAAATAAAGATGAAACCTTAGAACAACCACTGAAAAAGGCTTTCAAAGTGGACAAAAATCCAACCTTTGAATTCCCCTTCCGTCCCCTTTCCCTCATTCCAAGACCCCAAAAACCCACACTTTCAAACCGCCCAATTTTACCACTTTTCAAAAAGAGAAGGGGACAGCCTGTTGGCCCACTAAAGGGGTAAAAAAAAAAAAAAAACAAATGCCACTTCTTTTTCGGGAAAATGGTCAGTCTTACGGTATGAAATCTTGGCAATTTGAGCATTATAGTATTTGGCCTAATCATTTCAATCACCACATCCACATGCTTTTTCATGGGATTAGAGTCTCATATGACATCTTGTCCAATTGACCCTAACAATCTAGGGCTAAAAAAGTAGCAAAGCCAATGACAACCATCCAACTCATCCATTTATACAAATATATATATGTGTGTGTGTGTATATATATATATTAAAGAAAAAGCGTATTCTCTGTCATGTGTTTCAAGATTGGCTATTCTTTATATTTCTTTTCTCATCCTTTTTCTTTTTTGAAAGATTATTTTGAGGCTACAATTTTTTTTTTTCTTTTGACGTAGCGAGTAAAGTCATAATGTCATATATATCGACAAATTGCGGAACTCAACAAGTGAAGCGGCCCATTGTTAATCAAAGTAGGCTAAAGGTAGGTAGTTAGTAGCTTTGACGAGGATAAATTGAATTATTCACTGTGATTATACCTCATCATATCAAAATAAATCGGTGTTCTTCAGTGTCATTGTACCTCATCATATCAAAATAAATTGGCGTAGTGACACTGGATAGTAGTTAGTAGTGACACTTTGTTCCGAGTTAATAATTACCTCATTTCTAGTTAACAATATCTACTACTTTGTTTCAGAAAATGAGATTCGTGTATAGAAGAACTCTAGTACGCTGAACCTAACTAGAAATCAACATGAAATGTAGAATTAAGAAAAAAATGCCCCTTTCTTTCACCAATCTCTTCTTATTTATAGGGGTTGATGGGTTGATCTTGATTGTTGATGTTAAAATGAGTCGATTTTCGTAATAAATTCGTTTTAAGTTATTACATGTGGATCCATTAATCATCTATCTACGAATTACTTGTGAAGTCTGCATTTGCTCATATTGGTCTAATTCTTAGTCTTATTCTTGATTGTAGTTTTGATTATAAGCATTCTCGAGTCTAATTTTGAGTGTTTTGTAGTATGACATCTTCCCAAAAACCATATATAGCTGAAGCGCATTGCAATCTACTCAATTCACAGTATTTCTTTCAATTGAATGTCGTCATTTTCTTGCCTCCCATATAATATGATGATTTCATCATATTCGTTTAATTCTTGACTCGGAGCTAAAGTGTTCTAGGCTCTAATTTTAAGCATTTTTTGGTCTGACAACTTCAAAAAGCTATACATACCTCAAGCGTATTGTGCTCTACTTAATTCCATTTTATTTCTTTAAATTCAATTTTTTTGTCTTTTATTTTATCAAAAGAAATTTTTAAAGAATTGCCGTTTTTTACTACTAGTAAGAACTATTTTTCAAAAATCTCATCCATAAGTGTCCACATTATATATTTACAACACCTAACAGAAAATTGCTTATATTGAGACATACCGACCAATAATAAAAATTAAGAGACAATTACTATTATGATCTCTCTTTTTTTTCATTAACACAATTGCACTTTTCGAGGGGTTTAATGCCTCGGCATCCTTTCAAATATGTTTCCATATATGCTGGTCCATTTTAATATGCATTTCAGTAACAACCTTGACTGTCCATCCATATGGACACATTCAATTTGAGGTAAGAAAAAAGCCTTGGGTTTTGTATCAATAATGTTCTCCCTTAACCTTTAGATATTTAGGAACTTTTATCAGTTTTTATTTATATATTAATTTATTATTGTTGTTGTTGTTATTTTGCATTTGGTTATGATGAAAAAACAAAAACAAAAAAAAAGTTAAAAACTTAGAAGCAATAAACGATGCGATTTTCTTAGTTTTTTCCTCAAATTTTATTTTGCAAAGATTGAGTTAAAATAGTAAATGCAGTGAAATGTGAAAGGACTGGAACTGTTACATTGGAATGACATGTTGTCGCTACATATGAAAGGAAATTGGACGACACAGCTATGGGAAATATTCTCGTTTTTCTTGAATTTTGTTTTCCATATGGTTTTCGAGAGCCTACCTACTTTTGCATTTTATATTTCGAAAGAAAAAGAAAGACAAGATTTTATGATAGGATGAAAAACAAAAAGAAAAGACCATACCTAGTGAAATTATTAGCTGAGATGCCTGCAGAAAAGAAAAGGGTACAATATTTTTCAAAATAATATTGTTTTAAAAAATTAAGAATTTTTAAAGAATTACTGTGAGGGCAAGGATGCAAGGACATTAAACTCGGGGCTCAACTAGTTCCTTGTGTTTTTGACCCCTAAATAAATTTTTCACACTTTTGTATTCATTTTGTCCCTCTAAAAATGTTCAAAATTGCATTATTAATAGAGAAAGTTATGAAAACTTCACTTATGTCCCAAGTTTTGACTTTAAAAATGCTTTAAAACATTAAAATATTAGTAGAGAAGGTTTTGAAAATTTTCAATTATATTTATTGTAACTTTTTAAATATACTCATACTCAAAACTAAGACCCCAAATAAATCAAAAATCAACGACACTTCTATATAATCTTATAATTTTTGGACTCCAAACTTTAAAAAATGAAACACATATTGTAAGCTTAATTTAGTGGGATGATAAATAAAACTAATAAAATAGTTGCAAGAAATACGACAAAGTTCCCAAAGATATATTTGTATTATAATTTTCATCGAATTTTAGTTTTACCACCCCTAAAATAATCCCTAGCTCTGCCCTAGTGAAAGTATTTCTAAAATTTTTGCCTTAAACGTAAAAACATTTCCATAAACATTTAAACTAGTAATCTTTCAAGGCAACTCTAATCAAGCATCAAAATGGTGCAGCTATTGTCCTCCAATCAGGTACCAAACGTCAATCCATCTTTTTTTTTTCTTTTTTAGTTTTGGATTTTAAAATCAGAAAAAATAACCCAAAAAATATAAAATTTCTAATTTTCTTATCCCAATTGCATATTATTCAACAAGAATTTTTTCTTTATCTTTTTTAACTATTTAAAAATTATGTTTAATTTGTATTTTTTTAATTTATTATTATTTATGTTAACATGTCATAACATCAACAAATTGATGCCTAAAATGAACAAAGATAAAAATAAAAACATTACAATTCAAACATGGAAAATGCACACATTAATAAAAATTCAAACATGTGTAAATTTTAATGTTTAAGTAGAATATTTTTTAAATGTAATTTAACTATTTATTATTTTTTTGTAATGATTGGTTAAATTAACAATATATTTTATGTATTAATATGAATAAATAATTATAACGTAATTAGCTAAATAGATTAATTTTTGGAATTAAAAAAAGGAATATTGAGGAATATTCTTTTTTTTGCAACTTTTGATGTTATTGGGTTGAAAAAGAAGTTTAAGTTTGTTGCTAAAATTGTACTATTTTAGTAAAAAGGCGACAACAAAATTGTACACTGGGTTAAAAATGACCTTAAATTGAGAGTCCAAATATTCATGAAGATGAGTCCTACTTGCCAGTCCCATGCTACAAGACCTATCCGTTATCACCTTTGCTTTATAGTACTATTGGGGACCTATTCAAAATAGGTTTTTTTTTTTTTTTTTTTAAGATTTTGAATATATTACGATGTTTACTATAATGTAAACCTCTCACTGCTATAGTTAAAACAAAAAACAGGTATCAAATAAAATCTTCATATGTTATAGTATTTGAATTAAAAGTTTTGATTAATCTAACATGTCAAACACTATTTTTGTTGTACTTCATAAAAATTTTATATTTTTTCTTTTAAGATGCCCAACACCAGTGAAATTAACACCCTTTATTGTTCCTGTTATTTCCATATATACTTGCATATACCTGATGAAAGAAGAAGATATGGCGCCGCCACCAATTTGGGAAGAGAGGTCCCTGGCAACGTAATAGTGGGTTGGCCTTGGTGACCCCTAGATCGAGCACAACAGTTGTGATTTTGACACGTGGGCAATCTCTGTCACGATGGGATCACAACAGTGATGGGTGCGAAGGAGGCTGCAACAACTGTGTGTCTGTCACAGCCTAGTTGCAACATGATTCCATCGATAACACCACCAGATCTAGAGGTTGCTACTGATTTTGTTGAGGCAGCAACCTTCACCCTTGCAAATTTGTCATTATCACGACCGTTGCTCACAATGGCGGTACCCTCACGAATCCGTAGAGGTGGATATTCATCATGGCCTTCCAACTCCGTTGCAACACCCCATTAGCATGGGGCTTTTTTTGAATTATTTCAGTGTTTTTTTATTTTTTATTAAAAATATTAAAAGATCAAATATAATTGTGTATTTTTGTTTTCATGGAAAAGCAATTTAGGATTATAGGTTTTTCATCCGACGACTATGGAAAGCAATTTTTATTGATGAAAAATTTTTAAAGTTTTCTTTGTAGTCATTCCCTAACTAAAATCATTGAAAGAAGAAAAAAAAAAACAAACAAACAAAAAAAAGTCAAAATAAAGCAAGCCTTATGTCTCTTTAATATTTTCTCAGTTTCTCCAAATTAGGGGTTGTAATACAAGTGGTAACATTTTTACTACATGGAAAGCTTTTTCACCCAAAAACAAAAAATTCAACTTACATAATTTAAAAAAGACTTGTGCACTTCATTCTAGTCAATTTTCATCATCATCATTATTATTCCTTTAGGTAGAAATTCCATTAAATCACTCAATTACTTAAAAAAGAAAGAAATTGAGTGACTTTGATCCCGAAATCTAACCTTGACCTTGGCACATGGCCTACCCACCCCAAGTCTAGAATGTTGATCTCGATCCCAATCCTAAAACCTGATCCCGAAATCCAACTGATGTAGGACTAGAGGGAGAAAAAGAAGAGAGAAGTGAGAGAGAAAATTAGTGAGACGAAATATGAGAAAATTATATTAGAATATCATTCAATTGTCTTTCAAAGAATATTAAAGTCCTATTTATAGATAGGCAATCGAATATAAATTGACAACTAAAAAATAAAAAACTAGACAATAATGCAAAACCGAAAATAAAGGAAAATTACATAATGGATAATTTCGTAAAAAAAAATAAAATAATAATCAATCTTTGACTTTTCTCTTTGCATTTAAACAGAGATTATAGCCATATTGGTGATCTCTATTATTCCCCCCTCCCTCCCTCGATTGAAAAGAACTTGGCTCCGACGAGTTAAAGCATAAATAAATGTCTAAAAGATCAGAATCCAAGTGATGAAACTCTTTTTCAGTAATATAAGTATCATCAGTCAAAGGACGATCTTTCTATCAAACAAGAAAGCGACAAAAACCACCAGTAGGTGAAGTAACAAACTCTTGGTCAAGAACATCGAGAATAATCTCAAGTGGGTTTGAAGGAACGGAAGGAGTGCGAGGAACCGGAATGGAAGATGTACCTGCAAAAACAGAAGAAAGCAAAACTGGAGGCTCGAAAGTGCCTTTGTAAGGAAACAAACATGCACCATCTAAAACTGGACTAATAAACATAGTTGATGGCAAATCAATTAAATAAGCATTAGATCCAAGTCTACGAATGATAAGATAAGAACCAATGGTTCTGGCATATAACTTTATGACAGCATCTTTTAGATAACGTGCAAGATTAATGTGAACCATCATACAATCACCTTTATTGAATTCTTTATGCCTAGATGAGAGTTAGCAGCAAGTTTACAAAATAATTATTCGTCTAATCTCAGCATGCAAATTATAGACGAACAAAAGCTTGGGCATAATCAGAATGACGGTAATCAGTAGACAAGGGAATTAGGTCAACAGGCTGATAGGGAAGGAGGCCATAGACATTCTCAAAAGGACTTTTTCCTGTGGATCTATTTACAGAATTATTATGGGCAAACTCAGCTTGTGGCAAAATTAGATCCTAATTTCCTGGTTTTTCCTTAACTAAGGATCTAAGCAAATCACCTAAATTACAGTTAGCTACCTTAGTTTGACCATCAGTTTGTGGTTGAAAAGTAGAAGAATACTTTAAAGTAGTCCCAAACAATTTCCAAAGGTTTTTCTAAAAATAATTAATAAATTTAACATCCCTATGAGATACAAGAGTGGTGGGAAGGCCATGTAGTCTAACAATCTCCTTAAAGAACAACTTAGCAACATGAGAAGCATCAGTATTTCTAGAACTAGGGATAAAATGGGTTATTTTTAAAAACTTATCGATAACAACAAAGATAGAATCAAGACCTCTAGCAATTTTTGTAATTTTAAGACAAAATTCATACTAAGATCACACCAAGGATTATGTGGCACAGGAAGTAGAGTGTATAAACTAGTGTTTTGTTTTTTAGATTTACCTAATTGATAACCGCGACACTATGAATCTATACATGCAACATTTTGTTTCAGTGAAGGCCAATTAAACTGATCTTTAACCAAAGCAATGTTTTATCTCTACCAAAATGACCTACTAACCCACCAACATGTCATTCCCAAACCAAAAAAAACCATGAAGTGAAGTACAAGGAATACACAAGTTAACACCTTTAAAAACATAACCTTCTCGAATCAAAAAATAACCTTGTGTTGGACGAGGGTTATTTAAACAATCCTTAAAAATGAATACCAAAATCGAGACATTAGGGATATTCATCCTTAAGATGGTCAAATTTTGTAATAGAAATCTGCATGGTGTGTAAGACAAGTGCAACTCGACTACGATCATCAGTGGCTTTATTCTCTACCACTACACGATGTTTCAAGAACAAAATGCAATCTTGAAGAAATTCTGCCCGCTTGACATGCTGAGAGCTCAATGTACTTTGGAATGAAGGTAGCAAAGTGCTTGATGGTCGAGAACAAACTTGTAACGTTTTGAAATTAATTAAGTGTTTTTAGAATGTTAAATTGTGAATTAGTGTGTCGTAATGAATATTTTAAACTTAATTTGGTCATTTTGTAAGTTTTCAGATTTAAGTTGTTTTCAATAATTTTAATGATTTTTAATTACTCTTAATCATTTTAATTGTTATTTTGAACTTTTGAAAAAAAACAGTTCGTCAAAATGTCTGTTTTACAAAACTGTGGGCGGCACACGGTTTTCGTACAGTGAAACTACCCATTTTTCCTCTGTTTATTCTCACTCTCTCTTTCTCTTTCTCACTCTCACTCATACTCTCTCCCTCCTTTCTCTCTCGCACGTCTCTCTTTCTCATTCTCTCTCTCGGTTTCTCACTCTCCCTCAATTCCCTCTCAAAAATTTTTGAAGCAAAAATCAAAACCCAAGCTTCAAGTTAATGGATTGAAGGTTCAAGAACTTGATTTGACAACCAAAAACACGATTCGAAGCTTGAATTCGATGCTAGTTTCTAAATTTCAAAACTTTTTCAATTTTTTAATTTTTCTTGCATTTTGAAATCTAAGCTTTTCTAAGCCTAGAAAACCTTCAATCTAGATTAGAGGAACTTAGAATAACTAGAATATAAACTTTGTTTGATCAAAAACGGATTTAAATCAAAAATTTTCATTTTCCTCTAATTTTTCCCATTTTTTGATTTTTCTAAAAATTTGGTCTAAATCTTGTTTTAATGCACTAAAAAGTAATCAATTATGTTTTTCTATCAACTATGATCATTATTCATACCTGAGATTTGAGAAAACAGGTTGAAATTTGAGATTTGGGTTTGGAAGGTAAAATCCCGTGCCTAGAAAATTCTAGAATTTTTTCAGATCGGCAGGCCGAAGTTCATGTTCGGCAGGCCAGATTCATACAACTGGTAGGCTGAACCTAGAAAAGTTCAACCCACCAGACTTGATTTTTCAGCAGGCCAAACTATGTAGTTCGGCGGGCCAAAACAAGGAACCGGCATGGTGAAAATTTTGTAATTTTTCACTCGTTTTGAACCTCGATTGAAATTTCAACTTTGTAAAATGATTTTTTAAACCTAAATGGCACACTAGGACACCATAAGATGATTTAGTAACATAGAATACCTCAAGCGAGATACTAATAGACCAAGTTTCCATTTAAGGTTGTGTGTGGATCCGTGGAGCTAACGTATAGTGGACCGGGATTATGGTGTGGGACATCGATACGAGTATTGAGGTAGGACTTCTATCCTTTCCTTGGTAGCTAGTTTTAAATATTTTGGCCTCAAAGGAATTTTTAACAAAAAGTTTTCAAATAATTGGTTGAAAAAATATTTTTATTGATTGATTTCGTAAAATAGTATAATTGAGGTGATTTTTCATAATAAACCTCATAATAAATGTGAATGATTATATTTGATAAAAAGATATTTTAATAATCATAGAAAGATATATATAATTATATTTAAGGGCGTGATGCCATATCAGAGATCGGGTCGTGTAATGCACGACCTTGGGGGCAGGTCCCGAAACCTAGCTAGGCCACTACGGTGGTGAAATATATATGGTTTGCCTAGGAAAATAAAATGGTATTTTTCTGGTCGACTTATTTAAATTGTTTTGGTAAGGAAAGCTTTTATTAAATTTTCATCTATTTATTTATTTATTCTAGTTTGTTTTCTACATATTTATTTGAATAATGAAATTTCTTTTACAATTAAATATTTTCAAGTTATAATCCTACTGAACCTTTCGCTCACTTTTTATTTGTTTTAAAATCTTACCCCTTAAGTGGATATCAGCTTAGGATCGAAGAAGAGTCCGCTGACTAGACTTGTGACCAGTAGAAGATCTGGGTAGGTTGTAGAACAAACAATTCAAGGCATGTATAATTCTTAATTTTCTCTTTTATTTTGGTTTGTGGTTGTAATTTGATATTGTCAGTACTATGTGTGTGCACAAGATGTGGGTTAGTGGGACCCATTCTCATCTCACCTTATATTTTTATTATTTTTATTATTTCCTTATTACTTATTTTGTTGTTCTTATTTGTTCAAATATTATAATTGCTTGTTTTAAATAAAAGGATTTAAAATTCTCACATTTTTATAAATAAATTCCTTAATTCTTAAACCCATGTTTTAACTAAATTTCTATTTTAATTAACTTAATTAAACTGTCACGTCACCTCCCGTACTTTAGAGTGTGATGGAATGGTATCAGAGCTCAAGGTTATAAACCTTGAAAATTATGCACACATAGGTACGACAATGAAATACCACTGACAGTCTAAATTTTGTTTTCAGAAGTAAGAGAATAGCACCTAGATGATGCTCGACAGCTGATGCCGAGTTTGGAAATGATGAGGGTATGATGAGGGCCATGTTTGCCGCATTCTGACATATGGCAGTAAGGACAATACCGGATGATTTCGAGGCTAGTCGCCGACATACATACTTTAAGGAATTTCAACGTGCGTCTATACCGACTTTCGACGGAACTGGGGACCCGCAAGCGGCGAAATATTGGCTAGATTTGATCATGAAGCATCTGGATACTCTTGGTGTGCCAGCGGAGTATCGCGTGAAATTTACGACATATAAGTTTAAAGGTGGTGCCAATACTTGGTGGAAGCAAGCTAAGCACTTGGAGAATAATGGTAACATCAGTTGGGACAAGTTTGAGGAGTAGTTCTACGATCTGTACATTTCGCAGAGATACAAGGACCAAAAGGCGGCAGAATTCTATAGGTTGCAGCAGGGTGATATGTCAGTTTGGGAATATGAAGCAAAGTTCAATGAATTGGCCAGGTTTGCTCCCTCTATAGTAGTATCGAAACGTGATAAGTGCATTGAGTTTCAAGAAGGACTCAAAGCCCCTATCCGATTGTAGGTGGTTGCCCTATGACTCAAGAACTTTAGAGAGCTTGTGTCATCAGCAATATCAGTAGAGAATGATTACGTGCAGTACTGTGAGAATCAAGCCAAGACGTTTGGAGGACCATAGAGGAACGGTAGGAGGAGCATTAGTAGTCGACCGACTCTAGGTAAGAACAAACAAGGTGGCATGAACAGCGACAGTAGCAGTTTATCCAGCAGCAGGTGCAGCAACCCCTACAGCTTCCATTGTCATTATTGCCAACAGCCAGGACATATTAAGAGGAATTGCCTGATTAGGAGTGCTCGCCTAGGATTTCAGACTAAAAAAGGAGCTAGTCGTCAACCCTAGCCTTAGACTCTACCTCAGCCTCAACAGTACCCTCAGCTTCCGTTCCATCAGTTCTCTCCTCAGCAATTGTCATATTCAGCACAAGGATACCAACAGTAGATCTTTCAGCATAACGTCCCTTAGTATTGAGCACCGAGTATCACCAGTGTGCAGTCGTCATCATCGCAGCAATATCGGCCAACTAACCTAGGATCTAGTGGTGTTGGTAGAGGTAAAGGAAAAGCTCCAGTACAGGTTCACACGATGACATCAGGGAGTTCAAATGCCCAGACTAGTAACGCGGTTGTCGATGGTATGATCATGGTTTCTTAGTCCTTATCATATGTGTTATTCGATACTGGTGCCACTCATTCTCTCATTTCGTGCTCTTTTGTACATGCCTTGGGATTAGAAATAGAAGAGTTTAATGAACCCATAGTTATAGCTTCACCCTTGGGGCGGGTGTGTATGAATAGTGTTTGTAAAGCTTGTAAGATAAAGATTAGGGATGAGGTTTTGAAAAGTGTTTTGATTGTAATCCCCATGAGTTCATATGATGTAATCCTAGGGATGGACTAGTTGTCCAGATATAATGTAGTGGTAGACTATCAATTTAGGAAAGTGACCCTAGTATCTAACAAGGGGACGACGATCACCTACTAGGGTGGTGGTGATAGGCTTATGAGTGAGCATCTCGTAAGGGCGTGTCTAGAAGGGTGAAAGAATGCAGCTTGCTATGTTTTCCTCATGAACTTAGAAGGAGAGTCTAGTGCCTTGAGAAGAAACGTAGCAGTTCCAGTAGTAGATGAATTCAAAGATGTCTTCCCCGATGAGCCAACAGGATTACCACTACATCAAGAGATCAAATTTGGTATTGAATTGTTTCCGGGAACAGCACTAATTTTCGTGGCACCTTATCAGATGGCGTCGGTAGAAATGGAAGAACTCAAAAAGCAACTTCAGGAGCTTGCTAATAAGGGATACATCTGGAATAGTATATCACCGTAGGGAGCACCGATTTTGTTTACAAAGAAGCATGATGGAACCCTCAGGCTATGTATAGATTATCGGCAGCTGAATTAGGTCACGGTGAAGAACAAGTATCCTCTGCCCAAGATCGATGAGTTGTTTGATCAGTTGAGAGGCTCACAGTATTTCTCAAAGATAGATTTAAGGTCATGGTATCATCAACTCATGATTAAGGAAGAGGACATTCCCAAGACAGCTTTTAAGACTCGGTATGGACATTTTGAGTTTCTGGTGATGCCGTTTGGATTGACGAATGCTCTGACAACTTTCATAGACCTTATGAACAGGATATTCAGGAATTACTTGGACCAATTCGTAATTGTGTTTATTAACGACATCTTGGTTTATTCTAAGAGTTGGGAGGAGCATGAGCAGCATCTTAGAATCGTGCTTCAAACTTTGCGGGAGCATCAATTGTATGCCAAGAAGGAAAAGTATAAGTTTCGGTTGACAGAGGTCAAATTTCTAGGTCATGTCATCTCCGAGCATGGTATTTCAATGGATTCATCTAAGATAAAAGCCATAGTGGAATGGGAACGATCGAGGAATGTGGTAGAGATCCGCAGATTCTTGGGACTTACAGGATATTACAGGAAATTTGTAAAGGATTTCTCAACAATAGCAGCACCATTGATAAGACTAATCAGGAAGAATGTCAGATTCGAGTGGGATGAAGAATGTAAGCTTGCTTTTCAAGAGTTGAAGAATCGGTTGACCTCAGCTCCAGTATTGATCATTCCCAGTAGCGATGAGCCGTATGAGGTTTACACAGATGCATCAGGAGACGGGCTTGGATGTGTGTTGATGCAACATGGACGTGTGGTAGTGTACGAATTGAGATAGCTACAGCCCTACAAGCAGAACTACCCTACCCATGACTTAGAGCTCGCAGCAGTGATTCACGCGTTGAAGATCTAGAGATGTTATCTGTATGGGGGGACATTTCAGGTTTTCTCTGACCACAAGAGTTTGAGGTATCTATTTACTTAGAGGGATTTGAACTTGAGGCAGCAAAGGTAGATAGAATACATGGAGGATCATTATTTCGTGCTGCAGTATCATCTCGAGAAAGCTAATGTAGTTGCGGATGCACTCAGTGGGAAGTCTTCAAGGATACTTGCAAGTTTGGCTCTTGAAGATTGGAAAAGAGATGGAACAGTGAGTGAATATGGGCTATAGTATCATGAAGACTATGATTGCGTTTCAGTGTATCATATGGAGACGACCCCAGCTCTTATTCAGATAGTGAAGCAGAATCAGTGGCGAGACCAACATCTTTAGGGAGTCTAGACACGAATTGAAAACAAAGAGCAGTTTAAAGAATGGAGTGTATATACGAATGGATCGTTGTACTTCAAGAAGCGTCTAGCAATTCCAGCAATCGCGAAAGTGACGAAGACCATAATGGATGAAGCCCATAAGTCTCAGTTCGCTATTCATTTAGGAAGTAGAAAGATGTATCGTGATCTTAAGAGGCAATATTGGTGGAGAGGTACGAAGAATGATATCTAAGAGTACGTGGTCAAATATACAATTTGTCTTCAAGTGAAAGCCGAGCATCGAAAGCCAGCAGGTCAACTTCAGCCACTTCCTATTCCAAGGTGGAAATAGGAGCATGTGAAGATGGATTTTTTTACTAGATTGCCAAGGATGAAGCAGCGACATGATGCGATTTGGGTCGTGGTCGACAGATTGACAAAGTCAGCTCATTTCATTCTGTTTAGGTCGACATGTTCGAGGCAGATTCTTAAGGAATTGTTTCTACATAATATAGTAAGATTGCATGGAGTCCTTTTGTCCATCACATCAGATAGAGACACCAGATTCAATGCCAAGTACTGGAGGAGCTTTCAGGAGGCTTTAGGTACAGATTTGAACTTCAGCATAGCGTTTCATCCTCAGATCGATAGGCAATCTGAGCGGGTCATTCAAATTCTCGAAGACATGTTGCGTGCTTATGCATTAGACTTCGACGGGAACTAGAAGAAATACTTGCATTTGGCGGAGTTCACATACAACAATAGGTATCAATTGAGTATTGGCATGGCACTCTTCGAAGCACTATATGGACGACCGTGTCGGTCACTGGTGTGTTGGACCGAACCAGATGTGACGTTTGGCCCGGGCGTACTCCCTCAAGCCTCCATAGGACTCACCTTGCGGGGCCTCCAGACTTATGGCTCTTATTGGTAGACCATTCTCGTGCCGCCCACTCATTCGTACTGTCCCCTTTAGGGCCCTCTGGCCCCTCAGAATTTTTCTTATTTCCTTCTCGAGTACCAATTAAGCTAATTCAAGCTTAATTGGTACTCGAAAAGGAAATAAGAACCTCTTAAGGGAGGTTTGAGGTTCGAACCCGAGGAACGCGAAAGAAAAACCCTAAGGGGCCAGAGGGCCCCAGAGGGGACAGTACGAATGAGTGGGTGGCACGAGGATGGTCTACCAATAAGAGCCATAAGTCTAGGGGCCCCACAATGTGGGTCCTATGGAGGCTTGAGGGAGTACGCCTGGGCCGGACGCCACACCAGAAGATAGAGTTATTCTTGGGCCAGATGAGATTCGCGACAGCAATGAAAAGATCGCCATAATTCGGAATAGATTGAAGGCAGCTCAGAGTCGACAGAAGAATTACTCGTATAGAAGGCGTTGACCCTTGAAATTTGAAGCTGGAGACTTTGTACTCTTGAAGGTATCACCTCGCAAGGGCATTTCATGATTTGGAGTAAGTGGAAAAACTCACACCAAGATATATTGGACCGTTCGAGATTATTCAATGCGTGGGTGTGGTTGCTTATCGACTCAACCTTTCTCTGAAACTTTCGCATGTTCACGACATATTCCACGTGTCAACACTTTGGAAGTGTCCACCTGAGCAGGATAAGACCGTTTTGTTCCAAGACGTATAGATTCAAGAAGACACGACGTATAAAGAAATGCCGATCTAGATCATCGATCGTAAAGTGATTACCTTGCACCGTCATGAGATCCCGTTAGTTAAGGTTGTGTGGTAGCATCACGGGGTTGATGAAGCCACTTGGGAATTAGAGTCGAGTATGCGAGAGTTGTATTCGTATTTATTTTCTTTTTAAATCAATTTGTAAATTTTGAGGACGAAATTTCTTTTAGGGGTGGAGAGTTGTAACGTCCCTAAATTAATTAAGTGTTATTAGAATGTTAAATGGTGAATTAGTGTACCGTAATGAATATTTTAAACTTAATTTGGTCATTTTGTAAGTTTTTAGATTTAAGTTGTTTTGATAATTTTAATGATTTTTAATTACTCTTAATCATTTAATTATTATTTTGAACTTTTGAAATAAAACAATTCATCAAAATGTCTGTTTTACAAAACTGTAGGCGGCACATGGTTTTCGCATAGTAAAACCACCCATTTTTCCTTTATTTATTCTCACTATCTCTTTCTCTTTCTCACTCTCACTCACAATCTCTCTCTCCTCTCTCTCTCACCTTTCTCTCTCGGTTTCTCACTCTCTCTCTCGGTTTCTCACTCTCCCTCAATTCCCTCTCAAACATTTTTGAAGCAAAAATCAAAACTCAAGCTTCAAGTTAGCAGATTGAAGGTTTGGGAACTTGATTTGACGACCAAAAGCACGATTCAAAGCTTGAATTCGAGGTTAGTTTCTAAATTTCAAAACTTTTTTAATTTTTCAAATTTTCTTGCATTTTGAAATCTAAGCTTTTCTAAGCCTAGAAAACCTTCAATCTAGGTTAGAGGAACTTAGACTAACTAAAATATAAACTTTGTTTGATCAAAAACAAATTTAAATCAAAATTTTTCATTTTCCTCTAATTTTTTCCATTTTTGGATTTTTCTAAAAATTTGGTCTAAATCTTGTTTTAATGCATTAAAAAGTAATCAATTATGTTTTTTTATCAACTATGATCATTATTCATGCCTGGGATTTGAGAAAATAGGTTGAAATTTGAGATTTGGGTTCGAGAGGTAAATCCAATGCTTGGAAAATTCTGAAATTTTTTCAAATCGGTAGGCCAAAGTTCATGTTCGGCAGGCGGGATTCATACAACCGGCAGGCCGAACCTGAAAAAGTTTAGCCAACCGGACTTGATTTTCCCGAAACAAGGAACCGGTATGGTGAAAATTTTGTAATTTTTCTCCCGTTTTCACTGTTTTGAACCCCGATTGAAATTCTGACTTTGTAAAATGATTTTGTAAACCTAAATGGCACAGTAGGACACTATGAGATGATTTAGCAACATAGAATATGTCACGCTAGATACTAATAGACCTAGTTTTCATTTAAGGTTGTGCGTGGATCTGCGGAGCTAACATATAGCGGACCGAGATTACGGTGTGAGACACCGACACGAGTATTGAGGTAGGACTTCTACCCTTTTCTTGGTAGCTAGTTTTAAATATTTTGGCCTCAAAGGAATTTTTAACAAAAAGTTTTCAAATGATTGGTTGAAAAAATATTTTTATTGATTGATTTCATAAAATAGTAGAATTGAGGTGATTTTTCATAATAAATCTCATAATGAATGTGAATGATTATATTTGGTAAAAGAGATTTTAATAATCATAGAAAGATATATATAATTATATTTAAGGGCATGATGCCATATCAGAGATGGGGTCGTGTAGTACGCGACCTTGGGGGCAGGTCCTGAAACCCAGCTGAGCCACTACGGTGGTGAAATATATATGGTTTGCCTAGGAAAAGAAAATAGTATTTTTCTGGTCGACCTATTTAAATTGTTTTGGTAAGGAAAGCTTTTATTAAATTTTCATCTATTTATTTATTTGTTCTAGTTCGTTTTCTACATATTTATTTGAATAATGAAATTTCTTTTAAAATTAAATATTTTCAAGTTATAGTCTTGCTGAGCCTTTCGCTCACTTTTTATTTGTTTTAAAATCTTATCCTTTAGGTGGATATCAGCTTAGGATCGAAGAAGAGTTTGCTGACCGGACTTTTGACTTGTTGAAAATCTGGGTAGGTTGTAGAACAAACAATTCAAGGCATGTATAATTCTTAACTTTCTCTTTTATTTTGGACTGTGGTTGTAATTTGATATTGTTAGTACTATGTGTGTGCACAAGATGTGGGTCAATGGGACCCATTCTCGCCTCACCTTATATTTTTATTATTTTTATTATTTCCTTATTGCTTATTTTGTTGTCTTTATTTATTCGAATATTATAATTGCTCGTTTTAAATAAAAAGATTTAAAATTCTCACATTTTTATAAATAAATTCCTTAATTCTTAAACCCAAGTTTTAACTAAATTTTTATTTTAATTAACTTAATTAAACTGCCACATCACCTCCCGTACTTCGGGGCGTAACAAAGCTCCTTAAGCAAAAGATAGTAATGCTAATGATAAAGAGATTGAATGACAGCATAAAACTCTTTATCACATGTGGAATAGCATTGTTTAGTCTCATTGAGTTTTTAGCTAAAATAAGCAAACTTAGGATACCTCCACTTTCGGCACAAAAAACATCATAAGTAACTTAAAAAACCTTAAAGAGATTAGGATGTTTCAACACAGGAGCTTCAATCATTGTTTGCTTAATTTCTAGGTAGGTTTTATGTGTAGTAAGGGTCAATTTAAAAGTTCTTGGCTTCAAGCATTCAGTGATTAAGGCAGTAATGATACTAAAACCTTTACTAAAAATCTTATAGAAGAAAACTAAACCATGAAAACTATAGGCTTCAATCAAGGTATTAGGTTTGGGATACTCACTAATAGCTTTAACCTTGTCAAGATTAGGAGAAATACCTTTATCAGACATGATAAAACCTAAGAACAAAACTTAATTTTGTAGGAAGGAATACTTCTTAAGGTTTATAAACAACTTATTAACACGAAGAGTGGAGAAAACCTGACAAAAGTGATTCAAATGTTTATCCCTAGTCTTGTTCTAGATCAAGATGTCATCAAAGTCTAAAACAAGGAATTTACCTATAAAAAAACGTAAGACATGAGTAATTTCTCTAAAAGGTACTAGGGGCATTGAACATTCCAAAAGGCATGACTAACTATTCATAAAGTCCATCTTGAGTCTCAAAGGCAGTTTTCCAGTCATCCCTAGGGTGAATCCTAATCTGATGGTACCCACTACGCATGTCAAGTTTAGAAAACTATTTATCTACAACAAGCTCACCTAACATATCCTCAAGTCAAGGAATAGGAAGCCTATACTTGATCAATTTTGTTAATGGCTCAACTATCAGCACATATTCTCTAAGATCCATCTTTCTTAGGGTTTAACAAAATAGGAACTATACAAGGACAAAACTATGGCAAACAAGACCTTTTTTAGAAAGGCTTTCAAGTTGTCTATTTAACTTAGCTCTCTGTACTGAATTTATCCTATAGTGGGGAAGATTAGGCAATGGAGATCCCAGAACTGAGTCTATGGCATGCTAAATGTCTCTAAGGGGTGGTAACTCATCAGGTAAGTCATCAAGCATGGTATCCTTAAACTCTTTTCACAAACGGTAGACATCAAGATGATGCTCTAAAGTATACTCAAAAGGCATGATGAACTATCTGTAGGTACAAGAGCAAAAACAAACCTAAACTCAACACTTTCCTTCTTAAAAGATTTATGTGTGAAAATTTAGAGTTGTTGGGGTATGGGCTGCCTAGTAGACAAGATAACATTAAGAAACGGGCTTGATAGGTCGCAAAAGAATGGTCTTCTTACCATATTGGAACCTATAGGTATTTCTATGGCCACAATGTTTCATAGAATTATTATATAACCAAGGGCGAACTAAAAGAAGGTGGGACACATCCATAGATAAAATCTCACAGTAGATATTTTTAGAGTATGGTCCAAGCTTAAGTATGACTAGACAACGTTCTCTAACGAGCAAAAAAGTCGTATCTGCCTAGGCTATCTAAAAGCGATGAGGATATGGCTATGACTTAAGACCAAATTTCTCAACTGTAAACTTAGAAATCACATTCATAGAACTACCCTCGTCTATCACTAGCTTACATGTCTTCCCATTAATAGGGACAAAGGTGTGAAAAATGCTAGTGCGTTTCCAAGAATCACTATCAGCATGGATAGACATAATGCATCTCATAACAGAAAGGTACTCTTTATAAAGGGACACTTAA
Organism: Artocarpus hirsutus; assembly: GCA_946598075.1. Classification (NCBI taxonomy): domain Eukaryota; kingdom Viridiplantae; phylum Streptophyta; class Magnoliopsida; order Rosales; family Moraceae; genus Artocarpus; species Artocarpus hirsutus. Next base: position 61,643 of record CAMOHE010045779.1, on the reverse strand, counting down.
TTTAGGAGGAAAAAGTGTAAGAACTAGATGGAGTAGTATTGGTGTTCTTAATCAGATTGGTGGAAAGGGCATTAGACCCTGATGTTGGTGGACTGGTAAAAGGTTGTGTACTAGGGTATGCCTATTAGTGTAGCAAAGATACCTCTCATAATCTAAGGCTTTTTGATAAGCAGAGTCTATGTCAAAAAGGTTATGGACTTGAACTTCATGCCTAATATCAGCTCTCAAACCATTTACGAACCTAGTAACTAGAACCTGTTGTTTGTTCTTAACCTGATATCTCAAAATTAAATCCTCAAACTTTGACATATAATCATGAACAATGGAAATATTTTGTCCATGAGAGTGAAACTTTGATAAAAGATCACTCATGTAGTACAGTGGGACATATTTGTTTCTTAAAATATCTCTCATGTCATCCCACGATAAAACTGGTTCACGATGTCTAAGCTCAACATCTCTCATCACTATTTTCCAAAAACATTTGGCATTGCCCATTAACCTAATTTTAGCCATAATAAGATGTTGATCATTAGTCAAATGGTAACAATCAAAATGCTTATCTATCTTATCCAACCAATCAAAAAAGAAGTCGAATCCAACCTACAATTAAACTCTTAAGCATCCAATTTGACTTTCCTAGATGGATCATCTATCTGGTGGTGTCAGGGGGTATCATATGGATAGTGAGGTTGATGGCCTTGTTATTGCGTGTGCCTATTGTGTTGTGTTATACGAGGTGGGGAAGTGTGTGTAGTAGTGTGGTAAAATTTCATCATAAGCATCAATGTGGTTAGATACATGGGATGTGTCTTTGTCTTATGAGTCAGATGGAGTGGTCGACAAACCATAACTAATGGTGATAGTAGACACGAGGTCAACCTTTTCTTTTTCTAAAGTTCATTTTTGGTTATGTACTTCGTTATGTGACTGTCTACTTTAGTGGTGAGGTTATTAACTGTAGTGGTGATATTGTCAACAAGAACGATAAGATGGGCAAGGTTTGCTATTTGTTTCTTTTGGTTTTACTCAGCTTTGGTTTGACAATCATCCAATTTACCAAATAAAGAATCAAGTTCTTTGACAGTCATAGTGAAAAATAAGGTACAAAGAAAAAATAAGGATGAAAAGAAAAATGTTGAGATTAGACTTAAATTATATTAAATGATGAGAAAAATAAACCAAGCTATGAAGCACACAATAAGATAAGGAAGTCAATCAAAATAATTATGCAATGGTGCTAAAGAAAGGATATGATGTTTTTTGGTTTTTTTTGTTTGTGGTTTGGTCTCTCTCTTTGTTTTTTTAACACAAAAGTAGGCTCAAATTACTGCAAATTTAATTAAATTGTGAAACAAAAATCTAAGAAAGCTTCATGAAATTAGATAAGAAAGTGTCGTATCAATCTCTCGACACATGGGGAGTTCTAAGTTATGTTATGGTCTCAGTGTTACGATAACCTATGTGTACATTTGGTACAAATACTTAGGCCCTAGTTAACTTAAGGATATGAAGTGAATAATTAAAGTTCATAAATAAGCATAAATGGATCATGCATACAAATAAAAATTATTTGCAGGCTATGTTTGAACTTATTGAGTATTAGCTCACATACTTATTTCATGCTGTAGGGAATCCAGCCAAGAGGCCAAAATAGAATCACTATTGGGTTGGCAACAATAGATGAGCAAATGTATAGTCAAGAGTATAGATACAGCCACAGATGACAACATTCTCATTGGTAGGCCGATAAGGTTGATTATGATTATAGAAAATGCACCATACTACACTGCCCAAATAGATTAGCTAGAATACAAACTTTGTTTCATCAAAAATGGATTGAAATCAAGATTTTTCATTTTTCCTCTATTTTCTCTATTTTTGAATTTTTGTGAAAATCTTGTTTAAAACTTGTTTTAATCCATTAAAAAGTATTCTACTATGATTTTCTATTGTTTATGATGATTTCCCATGCCTGAGAATTGAGAAAAACAGGTTAGATTTAAAGATTTGGATTCGGGAGGCCGAGAACCCCTGCGTGGAAATTTCTGGAATTTCCACGATCGGCAGGCCGAACTTGTTCTTTGGCAGGCCGAATTCATCCGACCGGCAGGTCGAACCTGAGAATGTTCGGTCGACCGGACTTGGTCTTCCGGTAGGCCGAACTGTGCAGTTCGGCCGGCCGAACCAGGGCGACCGGCAAGCCGACCGAGCATAACTCCATTTTGTAATTTTTTACCCGTTTTCACTGTTTTGAACCCCGATTGAGATTCCAACTTGATAAAATGATTTTCACCCCGATTGAGATGATTTAATATCATAGGATATCTTGGGCTAGAAACTAATAGACCTAGTTCTCATTTAAGGTTGTGCGTGGATCCGCGAAGCTAACGTATAGCGGACTGGGGTTACGGTGTGGGACACCGACATGGATATTGAGGTAGGACTTCTACCCTTCTTTGGTAGCCAGTTTAAAAATGTTTTGGCCACAAATGAATTTTCAAAGAAAATATTTTCAATAATTGGTTGAAAAAGGATCTTTATTTACTGATTTCATAAATGATAGAATTGAGGTGATTTTTATAATAAACCTCATAATGAATGTAAATGATCATATTTGGTAAAACGAGATTTTGATAATCATGAAAAGATATATGTATATATATATTTTGGGCATGATGCTATATCAAAGATCGGGTCGTGTAGTATGCGACCTTGGGGGCAGGTCCCCAAACCCAGCTGGGCCACTACGGTAGTGAATTACATATGGTTTGCCTAGGAAAAGAAAATGGTATTCTTACTGGTTGACCTATTTAAATTATTTTGGTAAGATTATATTTTTATTAAATTCTCATTTAATTATTTATTCATTTATTTGTTCTAGCTCGTTATCTATATATTCATCTGATTTACAAAATCTCTTTTAAAGTTGAATATTTTCCAAACATAGTCCTACTGAGCCTTTCGCTCACGTTTTTATTTGTTTTAAAATGTTACCCATAGGTGGACAACAGCTTAGGATCGGAGAAGAGTTCGCTGACCGGACTTACAATCAGTAGAAGATTTAGGTAGGTTGTACTGTAGTAAGTAAGGCATGTAAACTCTTAACCTTTCTTTTCATGGACTATGGTTGTATTGTAATATTGTCAGTACTACATGTGTGTGCACAATATGTGGGCCAGTGGGACCCATACTCGTTCCACCCCATATTTAAAGATTTTTATTGTTCTCTTTATTTGCTTAATTACTTTGATGGTTTATTTTATTTCCTAAATTTATTTTATTCTAATCAAATGGTTTTAAAATTATCTCATTTTTACTTATAAATTTAATTCTAAAACCCTGTTTTTAACTAAACTTTTATTTAATTAACTTAATTAAACCACCACGTCACCTCCCGTACTCCGGGGCGTGACAACCTACCAAACGTGATTTGGACCCTTTACTTAACTAGACCTCTTTGGATCAAAAGTTGAGTATTTCCAAGTATGATTCATCTTACCTCTTGAGTCTGAATAGGCTTTGATCCTTACTTTCTTATTATAGAGATGAAAGAAGATAGGAATAGGAAGGCCAACAAGTTGGCCCAAGTGAAGAAGGGTAAGGGAGATATATCCTCCGCCTCTTCAAGAACTAAAGGACCAATCACCTAGGCTGCCTTGAGAAGTCCAACAACAAATTAAGGATCGGTCTTCTCCCCAGAATCCTCCTACTTAAAAGGATCCTCCTACCTAGTTTGTCTTCAATAGGGTAAATCTAAGCCTGCTTCTTAATATTTAGCACAGTAGACCATTTTGTCAGGGTTTAATGCTTACCTACCCATTGAAATCATTCTTGAGGAAGCAAAGAAGAGGAACTTTATCGACAACCAAGACATTATTCTCTAATATCTAGGCAGGGTAAGCATCTCGATAAATATATCTTGCTAAATAGTCATTGGTTAGACTTTAACTTTACTTTCTTTTATAGGCTAAATACAAACTGTTAACCTCCCACTCTCAATCTTGGAATTTTTCCAATTATCATCAAGTTGTAAAGGGCTAAAGGCTAGGTTGGAGGCCAACTAGAAGATCATCAAGGATAGGAAGGCGCAAGTCAAGAAGGATGTTGAAGAGCTATATAAGGCTCTCCATCTTGCTAAGAAGATCACAATATAGAAGGTTGATAGGGCAAAGACAGCTAAGTAGAAGCACTAGCAGTTCGTGATCAAGGTTTTCTACTTTATTCAGGATCATACTGCCTCAAAACCTATTACAGCCTTTAAGGATTCTACAGAGTACATCATCCAATATATGACCAAAACGAAGGACTTGAGCACAACATTGTCAATGGAATCTCAAAATAGCCAAGTTAGACTAGTCTTTTATGCTTGTTTTGGACAAGGATTGAACTCCGATTGAGACAAGTGTACTTTCTATGCTTTTAAAACATAGAGAGGAATAAATTTCGATCCATGCCTATGAAAAATCTACCATGAAAATTCACATTTGTCAAGATTAATTTGTTAGAAAACACACAAGTTTTTCTAATGGTTATTTTTAACACTCTATCTAAATCCATCTTTATATTATATTCTATTAGAATTACAATTTATCCACATGTCCAAATGGATTTTTTAGGCCACATGAAGAAGAAAGATTAAAATTGAAAGGATTTTTGGGCCATATAAAGGAGAAAGATACCATTTACTACAATTGCAAATATGCAGCCAATCGATAGGTTTTAAGGAGGTATGCAACTAGGGATATTCTTCTCATATGCGTGTAATTGAATAGACCTCTAGAGTGCAGAAGAAATGAAGGAAATTCTTGAGAGAAATGCCTAGTTATTCATTCTCAAAACAAGTTAAAATAGTTCATGCAAGTATGACGCTTTATTATTATAGTTAGATGCATGTCAAATGTGATCGTCATTTTTAAAAAAATCAGAGATAACCAAGTGGTATGTTCATGAAGAGAATTGATTTTTAGAATTGCAATGACAATAAAAAGCATGCTACTAGTGCTTCAACAGGAGAAAAAAAATGATGAAATACGATATTAAACTACCACAAGTTTAATAAAACTAACTAAATTTGCAAAATAAATCCACAAGTTTTTGATAATAGAATTTATATGTATGTGTATATATATATATACTTGTCTTTATTTGATTGTAAATTATCAAGTTATATATGTTGTTTGCTCATCAATACTTGTTTTTTTATGCAAATACGTATTATAAAGGAAGAAATGAAAACATTTGTATTATTACTCTAAGCTTATGAAAGAGCAAGGAACAAAATTATGCTCATTTCTTTTCAAAATTAAACAAGAGAGAATGAGTTATTTTAGTAAATAATGTCTATAATTTTAAAATGTGTAGCAAATGGTATATCATGAGAAATTGAGATTAAGAAGCACAAAATATCCTCATTTCTTTCGTCTCCCCATCCCCCTCAGTCCTCCTTTCTTGGCACCAATGGTGGCTGAAAAATATAATATTTACATGTTAATGTTGTAATTCTAAGTAATAAAAAATTTACCGCCGATGTTGCTAGCTACTAGAAAATATTATATTAATGTGTAAATATTATATTTTGATGAAAATACAAAAATTTATTGGCAACTTTGCCAGACATGAGAAATACCGTATTAATGTGTAAATATTGTATTTCTATATAAATGCAAAAAATTACCAATAGCTTCATCGGACATCACCGGCATCGACAACGACGCTGGTGACTGTGAAATACAAAATTTACCTATAAATTCTATATTTGCATGTAAATATAAAAATTTGTTGCCTTCACCGGACTGCTAATAGTGGAGAAATATAATATTTACCTATAAGTAATGCATTTAGATGTAAATATAAAAATATATTGACGACTTCACTAAACATTACTAGTACCAGCGACGATGTTGGCAGACGAAAAAATATGTTATTTACTTGTAAATACCATATTTCTATATTAACACAAAAGTTTCCCGACAATGTTGCTGGATTATTTACAGTCAGGAAATAGAATATTAACTTGTAAATACAAAAATTTATTAGTGGCTTTACTGGACATCACTAGCATGGAGGACGATTCTTGGTGGCTAAGAAATACAGTATTTACTTGTAAATATTATATTTTTATATAAATACAAAAATTTAGAAGTGATTTTGCATAACGTCACCAGTATCGATGACATCATGGTGATCGGTAAATATAATATTTACATAAAAGTACCATATTTCTTAGTAAATATAAAAATTCCCTAGCCACTTCACCAAACAACCAATAGCTGGAAAATATAGTATTTACATATACATATTCTATATACAAGTAAATATAAAAATTTATCAACGACTTTGCTAGACATCACCTGCATTAGTGATATCGCGGGCTCTAGATAAATATCATATTTCAATATAAATGTTTCATTTTCTACACAAAAATTAACACCATAAGAAACAACAGATTATAGGAAAAAAAAAAAAAAAAAAACCTGAATTGCTACTACATGCTAACTACCACCGAAAAAGCACTGGCCACTATCGTCATACATGAGCCGACACCTCCCACTCCTCCTTGATCATACGGTGACGAACCACGCTAACTGTTTGATGAAACCGGCAACGTCTAAAAAAGAGATCAATGCCAATGAATGAGGAGAAGATAACCAAAGGTCGTCACCTCAACTCACCTCGTTGATGCAGTAATGTTGTTCCTAAGGCCGCAAGATCCACCTATGAAGGAGATCTACTCATAATCGTTCTCATCGCCTTTCTAGATCTAGTCACGCCAGAAGTGAACGGCAAAGCATAGACGACAACAAGAGAATAAGATGCGAAGTCGATCAGACGAAGATGACACTGACAGAGGCAAAGGTTACAAAGGCTTCGCAAGACAGAGATGGAGGTAGAGACTGCAACGGCTTCGCGAGGTCGCAATATATGGGTTCTTTGATAATGATAGCGATGGGAGAAGAAAGAGAAGGGAAGAAGTGGAGAGTAGAGAGATTACGACACCATCTTTGTGGAGACCCGTCCCCATCGAAGAAGACATCACCCAACCGATGACCTTCTATAATCTTCGACTCTAGGCGTAGTGACGACAAGGATCGGGAACCAGAAGGAGAGAGAGGAAAGAGAGAATTAAACCAGAAGAGAGAAAGGGAGGAAGAAGAAGAAAAAAGAAAAAAAAATAGATATGTCTTATTAGGGGTATTTAGGGTTTTTAGTTGTTTTAAAATATTAATCAATTTAAAAATGCGATTTACTTCACCTTTTCAAAAAAATATGACATTATTTACTAACGAACTAATAAAATATGCTATTTCTTATAATTTCTTATTACACAAGTATTTATTTGACGAAGTTAGTATACACACATGCATGCATGCCTATTTGAATTGCATACTTTGTAGAAGAAGCGGAGAATAATAAATCATATATGCTTTTTCAATAATCAAAATTAATTTCCCTCCAAAAAATAAGATGTCCTGTGCAGGCGTATTGCTAATATTGTATAAAAACAAAAAGAAAAAGAAAAGTCTATGTAATGACCTTTTTTTTTAAAAGAATTAACCACGCGGATCATTGAAATGTGCAATTGTCGCATTGCCAAGAGGATATTCCTATCTTGCATTTCTGAACCTCCTATTAAAGTACCATGCAGCTAGCTAGGATGAGTTTGGCGGTAGTCGAGCAAAACACAAGTACAGCGAGTGTTCGTCAAAGGAAATGAATAGTGGGTCCATTTTGTGTAATTTGGTGGAATCACATTTTCATTTCTTGTAGTACCAACATCACGGATCATGGTGCATTTAAACTATCGTTATCATATCCACAAAAGCACAAAGCCAGAGTTAACTCAAAACAAATAAAAAAAAAATAGATAGTAATAATAAAAAACTAACACACAAACACACACGCAAATCCATCTCTTTCAAGTTTCAATTATTAACTATTTCTAATTAGTATATCAACCTAGTTACATAAAGCGCCACAATGCTTAATATGCCAAAAAATACCTTAATCCTATTTTCCTAAATTGTCAATATGCCTATTGTTTTCTTTAGAATTTCATAGAGAAGGTTTAAAAATAAATTGGGGTTATTTAAGCTATAAACTACGTCCAAGTGTCTCTACACTTTTTTTTCCTCATATGATGGCAATTACTTTAGGCCTTTATCTTGAATTATTTGCTTCATTCTTTTAGATTCTTCTCCTTTGTTCTCTCTCGATTTTTTTTATTTAACTTATTATTATAATTATTTGTAATAACAACAAACGAAAAGAATCTTTCAGTTCTTCTTGCATGACCATGAAGATGGTGGCCAAAGACCCAAATGTGAAGACATGCGCTAATAATATGTTTAATCTTTAATAAACATGGTACTTACAGGATGCTCGAAAATCAAAATGTTTTATTGTTTCTTTTTGCAAAACAATTTTTTTAATTTTTGAACCATTTTTTTTCTTTTTTTCCAAAAAGCTTTTTTTTTTTTTTGCCCCAAAGCTTTTTTTTTTTATTTTTCTTCCAATTTTTTTTAATTTTAAAGTTTTTTTTTTAGTAACATGCGCGGAGCGCGTGTTCCTCCACTAATATCACTAAAATAGAATACTTTGTATCACTAAGATAGAGGGATCCTTCTATGGTGTAAACTCCATTAATAAAACTCTTTTTTGTTTTTTTTTTAAATCAAATCAAAATCATCTTTTTCTACAAATTTAACATTACGTTATTTTTTGAATAAATTACAAAAATCCTCCCTCAACTGTAGCCTTTGTAACATTGTGTTTTTTCCTCTCCTAAACTTCGAAACGTAACATGCATTTCTCTTGAACTATGAAAAATTAACAAAAAATTTCTTTTGTTAGAACTTTAAAAATTGATACATAATTAAGATTTGGTACATAATATATGAGTATTTTGGTAACTCTATTATTTCTAAAACTAATTCAAATCTAAAAATTTGATATAATTTAAAAATTTTAATTGTTAAAAATATATACTAAGAGATCTTAAAAAAGTTTTAGAAAAAATAATCTATTCTTTCACTTTCATGTAACTTCACCAGGACAAGCTAACAGTCTAATAATTAGCTAAATTATTCAACAATCCATACTATTGCTGTGGCATTGTATCATCTATACTTAAAATCATAATTTAAGGAGTTTTCTTATTGATATTTCATAAATCAAGGGGACAGATGTTATGTTTTAAAATTCAAGAGCATAGTGTTATAAGGGATATAGTTGATGAGGAATTTTTATAATTAATCCTTTTTTTAGTACCATCATAGCATTACCATGATAGAGATGTATTGAATAAAATCAAGGGTTAATTACAAAACCATACGTCATAGTTTTAATTATTTTTTATTTATTTTTTTGTTTTTAAAAACTATAAAGATATGCTTTGAATTTGAGAAACTTGTTTCAATTTTCTCATTTGTAGACTTTTTTTTTATGAAAAACATGAAGATAAGGTAAAGATACGACCTTAATTAGACTGGATTTATTTCTGAAATATATTTTCCTTCTTGAAATTTTTTTTTTAAAAATATATTTTTACATTTTAAAACCTTAAAACTTAAAGTTTTTTTTTTCTATATAAGATGTTTTCTTTTAAGATTTTTTATGTTTTTAAATCTATCAAATATTTTTCAAAACTGCATAATGGCATGTTGTTTTGTTTAATTTTTCTCATTCATAAAAATAAAATTAACATTAGTTTTTTTAAATTTAAAGATATTTTTGTAATATAAAAAAAATAAATCAAGAAATAGTTAAAAGTTAGAAAACAAAAAAAAAAGGGGGGGTGGGGGGAGGGGGGAAGAAAATAAAAGCAAAGAAAAATAATTAAAAAAAACGAAAGAGAGAAAAAATGAGAGAGAGAGAGAGAGAGTCGTTTTCGTTGAAAGGGCTGTGTAGCTGAAAGAAGGAACACATGAGGTCCCACTTTTTGTTTGGTCCCCGCTAATTCTTGTAGGTCCCACCTCCGAACTTTTCTTTTCCTTTTTCTCTCTCCTCAGGCCAAAGCGCGCAGGCCATGTTCCACGGCACACATGACAAAACAAGCGAAGGAAAGCAAAGCAACAACACAAAAGCAAATAAAAGCTAGAGAGAGAGGGAGCGCTGATTATGGCATTACAAGCCAAAGCCATCACTGTTAAAAGCTTCAGTTTCAGAGCGAGAAACCAGCTTTAGAGAGAGAAACTAACATAAAAAAGTGACCGAGGAGAGAGCGAGGAGACCTCTGATACTAGCTTGTTGGTCTCTACAACAAAAACTGCCAAAAAAAAGAGGAAAAAAAAAAACGGAAAGAAAACAAAGAAACCCCATTTTGTTTTTCTATCTATCTTGTTCCTCAGCTTTGTAGAAGAAGAAGACCCTAAATTGCGTGGACAAATCCATTGGCGTCTTCGGTGTTTTTCATCGTTGTGGTTTTACTAAGAATTTTTCCGTACAGATTCGGATTCTTCGTCGGTTCTTATTTTGTTCTGGTGCGTTTATTTTTCGTCTATGCTTTGGATTTTTTTTTTATCCTTTCGATTCATCTTTTTCTTAAATCCCCAAACGTTCGAGATCTCACGTTGCTGTTTTATTTTTATTTTTTAATTCTAAGAGTTGCGTGGAATGGAGGTTTCGCAATGAGAACGGGGAATTTGGCCTTTTTTGCTTCTGTTGTGGCTTTTTTTTATTTATTTTTTATTTATTTTTTTAAGTAAGTCTTTAATCCAGGGTTTCCTCGTCTTATGATGGATTATTTGTCGATTGCTGTAATGTGGTTGATTCTAATAATGAAGTTAGTGAGGGTTTTTTTGTTTTTGTTTTTGTTTTTTTTTTTTTAATTTATATACTTTATTATTTATTTTTTTTTTAATTTACTTTGATTTGGTTTTGAGGTTGAGTTTAAGCGCTGATAGTAAGGAGTGAGTGAGCTTTTTGATTAATATGACAAAGCCACCCTTTGTTTAAATCACATCTGACATTCCAATATTGCTCTTTATGCTTTTAACTTGCCTTTTTCTTTGGGACTAATTTATTTTCCATGTATGTGTTCCGACAATTTTATTTTTCATATTCTTTTAGGTTAAAATTTTTGTATCTATATTGATTACCCGATATGTTAGGACGTGAAGTGGACTTGTTTAGCTTCTTGTGATTTTGTGAATAAGCATATAGTTAAATGGTTTTTGTATTTAAGTAGCTTAATGTATAAGTGAAGCAAATGAATTTTCAGAGGAATAGAAAAAGAAGAAGAAGCAAAGTTGAATACCAAGTATGATCTGGACTTAAATGCCCATTTATTAATATATTATTTTCGATCTTAACTTGAGCGAAGTTGATGCATAGTGTTGGTTTCTGCTTTGAGGTTTTTTTTTTTTTTTTTTTTTTGGGAGGAATGAGTATTAAGATCTGGACTTGAATATGGATTGCCTAATGCTGAATAGTATGCTATTTTTGATCTGCAGATTTATTTGAGCATAGACTTCCTCCATGTGAGACTATTCACGGTTACTGGATATGGAGAGGATACCAGAATTGAAGGTGATTCCTGTAAAACCTCCTAGTTTGAGTCATGAGGTATCAATTGCACATAAAGCCTCACCAAATGAAGTTGGCCAGTTGTCAAAAATGCACTCAGCTATGGTGAGAGAACCTCTGGCAAGAGAAGTAGCGGGTGGGTTATCAAATGGACGCTTGGCTTTAGCACCAGAAGAAGTAGCAATGGCATCGACAAAAGAGGTGGTTCAATTGTCGAAAGCACGGCTGGCTTCAGTGAAAGAAGTGGTGCAATCTGATATGCGAGAAAATCTCCAAGATGCAGGCTCATCGGTGCCTATGAGGACATGGAAGGGGAAGACCTCTTTACCAGGAGATGATGAACTTATGCCCGATTTTACTGTTACGTTTAGGGGAGAAGTTGGCCGTGATTTGTTTGAAGATGGTGGTCCTAGTTCTTTCTCAGGGGCTAGTCACCCCCCAGAGCCTGTTGATACTGATCTGATGCGAACGGTTTATGTTCCAATTGGTAGGAATAAATCTGACGCTGGATGCCTGATGAAGAGCTTGTCTATGAAGGGTCCTTTTCTAGAAGATCTTTCAATTTGGGTTCCTCCTAAGAAAACAAGCTCATCTGTTCTTTCCCCTGCAGAAAGTTTGGTTGATGAACCTGCTGATTTGGGCACTTTGTCTTCGCCATTTTCTGTTCCTCGTGCGTCTCAAAACACAGATAATTCGCTGCCTCCGGATTCTGAGGAGAAGGAATGTGTTTGGGATGCATCTTTGCCTCCGAGTGGCAATGTAAGTCCGCACAGTAGCATTGATAGTACTGGTGTTGTCACGGCGATGAGCATTGTTAACAGCTGTGCGAGCACATACCGAAGCGATGCTATCACTAGTGATGGCATGCTTAGTATGGAGAGAAACTGTGAGAGCACTAAGGGGAGTGTTAGAGGGGATTCGCTTGAGAGTACGAAAACTAGTGTTAGTCGAGCCAGCAATAGTAGTGGCCTTAGTGATGATAGTAATTGGAGTAACATTACGGGGAGCGCCAATAAGCCTCACAAAGGTAACGATCCGAGGTGGAAGGCTATTCTTGCCATACGAGCACGGGATGGGATTTTGGGCATGAGCCATTTTAGGTTACTGAAACGACTCGGTTGTGGTGATATTGGCAGTGTGTATCTTTCAGAGCTGAGTGGAACCCGTTGTTACTTTGCGATGAAGGTAATGGACAAGGCATCTCTTGCGAGCAGGAAGAAGTTGAATAGAGCTCAGACAGAACGGGAGATATTACAGCTGCTCGACCATCCATTCCTTCCGACTTTGTATACACATTTTGAGACCGATAGATTCTCCTGTTTGGTGATGGAGTACTGTCCAGGTGGTGATCTGCACACTCTGAGGCAACGACAACCTGGGAAACATTTCTCTGAGTATGCTGCACGGTATGCTTTATGTTCTAGAAATTTTTTTCCCAGCCGTCTTGTGTATTATTCTATTCGTTGTTTTGTTCTTTTTATAGAACTCTTTTGTAGTGTTGGTGTAGATTTCTTTCTTCTACTTGCTCTGTTTCATATAGTTGCATGTCTTGCCATCTCAGAAGTTTTCTAGTGTACTAATTGTTAAGAAGCAAATCTTCGATTGATAAATACAGATGTGTGCTTTCAGTATCTCACAAGTTTCTTTTTATTTTTGTTGCCCTTTTTGTTTTTCTGCCTTGGCTGCTTAGTATCTTAGTTACATGCTTTATGTAACAAGAATTTTCATCCATCTGAAAGTAGTCTTGAAAACTATTTTCTTCATGTCAGTCTCTTATAAAGCATAAAATGCTAATCATGTTTTGTTAAGTGTCATAATTTAAGCTTCATGAGGCCTTAGAAGAAAGTTTTACTTGCTATGTGGTAGACGAGATGATTATATGAAAAATGTGAGTTCATTTCATTGACACAAGAATAACTGTCGTTATCTACTTCTGTTTGAGTAGATTCTATGCTGCAGAGGTTCTGTTGGCACTTGAGTATCTTCACATGCTTGGAGTTGTCTACAGGGACTTGAAACCTGAAAATGTGTTGGTCCGTGACGATGGCCACATAATGCTCTCAGATTTTGATCTTTCCCTGAGGTGTGCTGTTTCACCAACATTGATAAAAACTTCATTTGATTCGGACCCTTCAAAAAGAGGGGCTGGTGGTGCATTCTGTGTGCAGCCTGCTTGTATTGAGCCTTCATCAGTGTGTATCCAGCCTGCATGTTTTATCCCGAAGATTTTCCCTCAAAAAAACAAAAAGAAGACCCGGAGACCTCGGGCTGATTTTGGGATGCCTACAAGTGCACTTCCGGAGCTAGTTGCAGAGCCTACTCAAGCACGTTCAATGTCGTTTGTAGGAACCCATGAATATTTGGCCCCTGAAATCATCAAGGGAGAAGGCCATGGAAGCGCAGTCGATTGGTGGACCTTTGGCATATTCTTGCACGAGTTGTTATATGGTAAAACACCTTTCAAAGGCTCAGGAAACCGTGCTACGTTGTTCAATGTGGTTGGACAGCAACTTAAATTCCCAGATTCACCGGCAACTAGTTATGCCAGCCGTGACCTGATCCGTGGTTTGCTGGTTAAGGAGCCACAACACCGACTTGGGGTGAAGAGGGGTGCAACTGAGATCAAGCAGCATCCCTTCTTTGAAGGCGTGAATTGGGCTCTGATACGATGCAGCACGCCACCAGAAGTGCCAAGACCCATGGAGGCTGAGTGTGCTGGAAAGTTTGGGGCAGTCGACCCCCTTGGGGTGGGCAGCAGCAGTAAAAGGATGGTAGGTGGAGACATGAAGGCTGGGGGTAAATATCTCGACTTTGAGTTCTTCTAGTTTTTGGATCACAGGATTGCCCTGCTAAGTTGGATTTAGACACCAAAAAACCCGTTAATCTTTTAAGAGTATGCCTTGAAACTGTGCTCTACCAGTGAACTCTATGCTCAAATACCTTCTAAAAGGAAACTCCATTTCCATTTCAATTGGAAAACTAGGAAGTAGCTAAAGTTAATGACCATGTCGGGATTCTACCCCTTGAATTTCTTTCCATAGTGGCCTGTTTCTCACGTCGAAATCGTTTTGGATAATACCAATTGTAGTGTATTGACAGGAAAAGTATTTCCTTTTTCAGAATTAATACATATTGCTAAGGAAGAAGTTTTGTTTCTATCTCCCACTCTGAAAGTTTCACTATTTTGGGGGCGCAAACGATCCAAAAATTTGTTGGTTATCGTATCAGGACTGAGTTGAGTATAAGCTTGCTTCTTCCTCCCGTACGCTTCATCATTCCTTTAAAATTCAGAGTCAAAAGAGCTTATCTGTTGAACCGGAAAAAATACTCATTTAACTGTTCCAATTAGGAAAAATGCTAAAAATGGAAGTCAAAATTAAATGAGAATTTTATCAAGTATTCTACAATTATACTTTTTTCCCTTCTTACCTTCCATGCCTTAGGAATTTGAGTCTGCAATAAGTACTACTGGGTAATTTTTTAGGATTTGTCTTTATTTTAGCGAGGAAATTTATAACAATGAAGGAATGTCATAAACCCAAAAACTAGAAACCCCAGATGCTTAACTCATTGAAAACAAAAGACGAAATTCACAATGCGAGTTCAAATGTGCACAACAACAACACTTTGAATTACAATATCCCTCATAAAATCACTTCGATTGATGCTTTTTCTATCAATCTAGCCAGAACAACAATGTTTGACGAAATAGCAAAGAGAAAATTATGAATAAGTATCACATTCTTAGAACTTTGAAATTCCCAAGTTGTCAAATTCTCCGAAGAGCACAGGCAGAGAGCGCAACCAGCAACACTAGGATGACAACTGCGACGAATGATGACACCACGGCCCCACTGGCTCCCTGGCAGAAACCGGTAAACTGCTGGCAAACTGCCATCCAATTGGCACTCGAATTTCCGTTGTGGGCTAAGTACACTATGGAAGTTGCGGCAGCAGCACATGAAGTGGCTAGAGTCAGTGCCACCTTATAAAGCAACGCAAAATTTTTAAGTTAAAGGAGTTAAAGGAAGATTAATGTCATTTAGGCAAAAATTATTGCAGCTGATAGGGCTTACTGTGTCTAGAATAAGTAGGGTAAGTCTTGGTGCAGCAGCATGGGGCCGAATAATGGTTACAATTGAGAGTGGAAGGGAGAGAACTAGGTAGCTTCCCACAATTGCCATTGCAACAACAAAAAACCTGTATTTATATATATCAAATTTTGAATATGCATCACAAAAAAACAACCTGCATTTATATATGAAGAAATCTATGTTTTTTTTGCTGATAGCAGAAATTAAAAAGAAACAAGTGCAATTAAAAGAATTTTTTTCAGAATGTTCGAACCTGCTTGCATTAGAATATTTTTTATTGTATACCATGTTAACTTGAATATAGAAAGTGATCTAAAGACGATCAAAAAAAATTTAAGCACATACATGAAAGTAGGCAAATCATCATAGCTCGCTTCAAACTGGAAGAACTGAGTGAAAAAGGGAAGAGTCTCATCAGCAGTTCCCATGGTGGCTGCAGCGCCAAGAGCAGCAGCTACAGCGCCAAGCCTGAGCACGAAATCTGTGATGGCAATGCCTTTTTTCCATCCTCTCCTGGCAGGCTTTGGAGCAGCTAGCATTGGCACTTTCTCTAGCTTAGCAGCCGTTCTCTCTTGACCAACATCAATTGTAATCAAATCCCGGTTCGCCATTTTAGTTTCGGAAAAGAAAGTAAGACTCTTTAATTGGCACTAACAAAAGAGCTTGTATTTGAAATAGTGAATTGGAGAATGCTTAGAAGCTCTGAGATTGTGCGTCGAAAATTAGGTGATCAGATAAGCCTTATATGGAAATCAACAAAAGTTGAGTTGGTTTAGTGAGTCCAAACTTAGACGGCTCTTTTTAGAATATAATTTGAAAATTGAAGTTGTTGCTGACTTTCTTCATAAATATAATATTTAGAACACAAATTCGAGTTGTGACAGGTAGATTTTCTTGAAGTGGTTGGTTCAATTTGAATATTAATCAAGTCAATCCCACTAATGCATAGTCAAAACCAAATTTATACATTTGTCTTCCTACAACTTTCTTTTCTTTCTTTTTTTTTTCAACAAATTTTTTCATATAATAAACATTATAAATACGATGCCCTTTAGCTAAAACACACAACATTTTGTGATTTACGAGGTATATGCAATATATAATATATGATATCCAAGAAGCTTGAGCAGGATAATAATTAGAAGCATCTTGTTTTCCTCGTAACAACTCAACCATACAACTAATCTTCCTAATCCAATAGACTGCTGGGATCTTCTCCACTCAGACGAATACTATTTAGGGATATTTATCTGTTTATACCTTCGTTTTAGGTTAATTAAAAAACTATACCTGTAATTTTTAATCTCCTCGAATATATACTTTCAGATTAGGTTTAAAACATAAATCTATACCTAACCTTAATAGTTGATTTTAATCTTTAAAATGACCAAATTGTCCTTAAGTGAAAGAGGAAAAAAATTAAAACTTTCAAAAAATAAGAAGAAAACAAAAATAAAAACGTACAAAACATTTATTTTTGAATGTATTCTATGTATTTTTTGAGGTAAAAACCTTAATATAAAGTTTTTTTTTATACAATTTATATAATTTCTTAAGTTAAAATTGAAGATTGATATTAAATCAATTTGAAGGTATAAATTTCATAAATCAAAAATAAAAAATATATTATTTAAATAAACTCAAAATACGAAGTATAAAAAGGTAAATAACCTATATTCATATATTCATGAACTGCACATGAAGTGTAAGCTTCTTTTTGCATAAAGTAGTTGAAAATGGTAGAGCATAACCGAAAACGACTGTGTTAGTATAGCTGTACAAATGAAAGAAAAAAAGAAAAGATTCTCAAAATATATGGTTTATCAAGGGGGCTATTCTAGAGTGCCCCAGTTTGACAATTTGATATTATGACGCCAGTTCTCTGTGATATATGAACCATTGACTTCAAAAGGTGGATTTACTTATTTCTTATAAAACAATCCAACAATATAAAAAAGCTTAGGGCCCTGTCTAACATGTCAAATTGGGTTGAATTATTTACTCAGGATTGGATTGGATCATGTTAAATCTTATCATGTGTTTGGTAAATTATAGGATTAAAAAAAATTAACAAATAATTCAATATTTGGTGTATCATCGGATTGGAACGAATGCTAATTACAATTTATATATAAAAAATCCTACGAGATGTCAAAGAGGAATTTGGTAGTATATTGGTAGATTATTGAAACTAATCTACCACATTATTTTTTCGAGAAATTATACTAAATAACAGATTTTATTTTTATTTTTAGTAACTAATGCTAGATATTTTAAAAAAGTGAAGCAAATAGTGGGGCTGCAGCACCTAGTCTCTGTCCTAGCTGCACAAATGGGTAATGTTTTGGTCTCTTTCTGCCCTCTCTTCACTCCAAGATGATGCTAAAACTCTCTCCAAGTCCAATTTTGTTATTTCCTGCAAAATAAACAAAAAAAAAAAAAATCAAAATAACACAATACTTTGAGTATTTTCATAATATTTAAGCTTTAAAAATAGTTAATTTGTGAGTAAAATACTCACTAATCAAATACCCACAAACTTAAACATTTGCTTGTACTCAAGCAAAACATAAGAACATTAAGAAATAACAAAAATTAAACCAACAAGGAAACAAAAGGAAAACGAAGTGTGAGTTTGGTATCCATTTGATGACAAGACAAATATAAATCTCAAAGCTGCAAAAAGCTTTAGAGCTCAAGGGAAATACAAGCATTGAGAATAGCTAGAATTTCGACAATAAATACTAATCTCACTTCATTCAAGAATCTCTAAGTGTAAGTGTGTGTTAAATTACTCTTACTCTATAAATTGGACACCAGATAGACCTAGGTGATTAGATAGATAACGGGAAATATCTAGATTGTGAAATTTGGAACTACTATAAGCCCATTGTTTGTGTCGCTCTCCACTAATATGGGTTAGCATGTCATTAAAGATCAAGAACTTTCAAGGCTTATAATTATAAGGCTAAAGTGAAGGGTGGATGAGAAAGGATACTCTACAGACTCGAATCACCTTAGACATATAATACACCTTAAGGACTTTGTATGAAATGAATGACAACTCAACACTAACTATCGACTTGATTATTTCTCTATTATCAATCATTCCCACAAAAATTGATTCACAAGTACCTACAAACAAAAACTAGAAATCAACAAGAATTTATTCTCTCTCTTTTTTTTTTTTGTTCTTTTCCATTTCATTTTTTTTCTTTTTGATATGAAATGAAATTCCCCTAAACTTGTATCGTTTTATACACTTGGACAAAGGGGGAAGCAAATGAAACTAAGCAAACAAATGTAAAATTACACAAAAACATACATGAGTCACTTTACAGATACAATCAAACCAAAAATTCAAATCACATCATCTTCCATGCTCGCTCTCAGCAATCAATCTCAAATTCAAGAAAAGATGCAAACATGGGTATTAGTGATAGGTTAAGTGAAAGGAATTCATAGAATGGCTAGGTCAAGTTTATGTAGGTAATGACAAAAATAGGTCAAAAAGGCTCAACGGGGAGAACTAGCAATGATGTATGCACAGGTTTGCTTCAAAGGCTTAAACGATCCAAACAATGCCTTAATCGACTCTCCAATGACACCTAACGTAGGATGTCACCTCGAGTTTTACTAATTTGAGTTGTAGAGTTCATGAGATATCGACACCTATCTAATGCACATAAGTATTCCCCAAAAGTTCAAAATTTCAAGTGATCATGATTTGTAGTGCTCAAGTGTAGAGGGTTAAAAACAAAGATCAATAATGCAAGCCAAGCACACAAAAATATCAATAAATTACATTTTCAAAGACCTAAGAGAACAATTTATGGCTAACATCACAATCAAACTCTAGTCATCCAATTTTTCTAAACTCACATTTTATTCAAATAAGTAACAAAAACACTATAAAGAACTAAACAACCTAAAGAAACTAAACAAGAACTATCAAACAAGAGTGATGGAAGGACAATCAACAAAAAAATTGAAAAAAATTTAAGGCCAAAACCCCACAAGTGATCAATAAAGTATTCACTCCCTTAAACTTAAAATAAACACTATCCTTAGTGTTTGTAGTATTGAAAGTGCAAGGGTCGAGAACATATACCTAGGGGTTTCTAATCCTAAATTATGAGTTGCTTCCATCTTCTTGAATTGTTTTTTCACCAAAGCTTAAGTTTTTAAGTTCCTGATTATTGCAACATTTATCAAGACACATAAAATTCAAGCAATAATGCAAAACATTGAAACAAACTAAAACACAAACATAAATTAAAGCAAAATTAAAAAGAGAGGAAAGATAGAAAGCTTGGGGTGCCTTCTGAAAGCGCTTGATTTTAAGTCATCAGCTTGATTCATAGAGAAGCGCTCGTCAAAGAACGGCTCCACCCATAGTGGGTGTCATAAAATACTACAAAGAGGTCTTGCAATGTGACGCCCTCAAGCTTGGCAAAATACAGAAGTGTGTCATATGTGGCATCAACAAGATTCGGCTTCAAAGGACACACATGGTGGGCTTAAAGGAATGGTGCAAATATCGATGGAAGAGCTGTTGGTCATATTAGATCCTCATAAATGTGATATTCAACTATCGATGTGGACTAATTGGATGAGCCTCATAGACTTCTTTTTGCGGTACTCCTTCAAAAACCAGGTCTTTGGTCTCTTCCTTACTTGAAGAATCTTCAAATTTTAGAGAATTGTCATCGAACATCTTTAAGTTCTCTTTACATTGGGTAGACTCCTTAACGTGACAATCTTGCCTATATCCAATTGGAACATCCATAGTAGGAATGGATGATACCAATTCTTCAATTTGTTTTCCCATTGCCCTTACCTTTTTCAATGTATCAAATGATTCCTCTACCCTTGCACTTGTCATCCGACCGCTCCATATATTGACTAGTTTCCTATATAAAGTCCTCGAATATGGCTTAAAGTTCTAGAGATACACCGTCTCTACCATTGCATTTGACCTTATTAACTTTTCATCTAACCTCTCCATAGTTTGGTCATTTCTCTCCAAATATTGACGAGTATCCTCCATAAAGTTCACAAATATGACATGAAGTTCTGGAGATACAACCATTTCTCGAGGTTGGGTTTCAAACTATGCATCAAAATTGTTGGAATTGTTCCAATACTGATGATCATAGTCCACCATGTCTTCCAACAACCAATAGGCGTCATCAATTGATAGTTGGTAGAAAGACGTGGTGCCATTTCTGCCCTCAACCCACTTTTTTGTTGTGGCACATAACCAATTAAGAAAATTTTCAAGTTAACACTTCCTTGAAAACCTATGGTAAAGAAACTAGACTGGCAACTTTTTATATCTCCACCAAGCACTAAGCATTGGTTCTAAGTCATTTTGGGAAAAACTCAAAAGGACTTGTTGATGAGACATTGCAAAGTACTTCACCAAATGAACAAAACAAATGCAAACAAACCTAAAAGAAAACAAAACTAAAAACAAATAAAAGCAAAGAGAATATCCAAATTAATCCTAGAGCTAATTGGTATCGATATTAACCAAAACTAAACAATAATCCTTAGCAAAACTGCAAAACACTTGTTATGCGTGCAAACGTACATGGTCGAAAATAATAGAGTGTATTAGAGTATGGATGTCGATCCCATGAGGGTTATGTTTAGTTTGTGTTAATTACCAAAAATGATTGGCTCTAAGATTATTTGGATGACTAGATAGATTAATGAATTAAAGAAACTAATAAAAATAGCTAAGCAAATAAAATAAAATAATGAAAACAAACAACTAAAGTACTAGAGTGTCGACTTTACTATAATTAATCTGCATTAATTTTATTGTTAGGTGGATCTTATGATTTATTACTCAAGAATTCTTAATTAACCTAATTACCTTTCTCAAGAGTTAAATTGTATACTATGCTCAAAAACCAGATTCTAATATCTCTATATAGAACTAAGTAATTAACATTCATTAAGCTTTAGTTCTTCTAATAACTATAAAGGAACTATAAATCTCTCGATCTTATAGTTGCCTAGGTTGTGTTTCTCACAATCTATGCATGGAGTTTTCCTTCCTTGAGCATCAAAACCTATATACAAAAATCATCTAATTCATTAGCCAAATAAACTAGAAGCATTAAGTGCATGACAACACAAAAAAACCAAGACAAATCACTTAAAACAAATCAACACTTCATGATAAAGCAGCATCAAGCTCTAGAAAAACAATTATTCCATAACTAAAATTGAACAAGTCAACATCAAGAATTCAACATTTACAAATTACAAAAATACAAAGAAGAGATTAGGAATGAAAAAACCCAAATTGGAGTTGTCATGGTCTCTAAGCTCTTCATCTTCTTCTCCTTTATACTTCTTAATCTCCAAATGCTTCTCCCATGATGATTTATTAGAAATAAAATCCTAAATCTAAAACTAGAGTATAAATCGTAAACTAAAAATAAGAGCAATATATATTTTTTCTTTTCTTGTTTCCCCTCTTTTTCTTTGGAATTAGCATAAAATCCCCTTTGGAAGTTATACTTCCCCCTCCAAATATGGAGGCTCATCCTCTTAAAAATAGGGACTCTATGGTTTTAAGGCAAAAGGGCATCATCTGGGGTCAATTAGGACGCTTGGATCAGAAATTGAGGCAAAGAATAGCCCTTGAAGATGGATAAGCACACAAGGGGACATAAGGGATGCGTGGCCGCATAGGCAGGAACACAGACAGCGTGCATGGCAACATTGGGCTATAGCGCCTAGCTTTCATCCTCGTTGCACAAATGGGTGCAATTTCGGCCTCTTTTTGTCCTCTTTTCACTTCAAGATGATGCTAAAACTTCCTCTAATTCCATTTTTATTAATTCTTGCAAACTAACACCAAAAGCAAAAAATTACACAATAGCTTGAGGATTTTCACAACATTTAAAGTAAAGAAATAATTCATTTGTGAGTAAATACTCATTAATCAAAAGCGTAGAAATACCTTCCAACAATGAGAACATAATTTTTTCTTCCTTCTTTCCCTCTATTCCAACTTTTCTTTCTCTATCCATTTTCTCTCTCCTCCTTTGGCCTTTTTCTCTCTCTTCCTCCTGCCTCGATTTCCCTTTCTCTTTTGCTGCAGCCTCTGTTTCCTTTTTTTCTCCCTCCTTTGCTATGGTTTTCCAATGTGACGAAGAAGTAGTTGCTCGAATCTGCACAGAGCTACATCGAAGAGATCAGATCAACACATATAGAAGATCGTGACAGAGAGATTGCATGAAATCATCTTCTCAGTCATCAATCTCGATTGTCATCTCCATTCACTTTAGAAAACAATTGTGGTCAAGGGAAGAGTTGCGAGCTGACGTGATTAGCAGAGAGTCAGTGGCGGTCGTGGAACCATTGGTTGTGTAACACCCACCATTTTTCATGTAAGGGATTATGTTAGAACTATAACAATGTTAAGTATTTTATTATGAAATAATGTTACTAACTAGGTTATTTAAGTATGATAGCAGATGACAGTCACGTGGAATTGATGTGCTCAAGGTGTTTATGTCATTTATGATATACACAAGGTAGATATTGAATGTTTTATTTGTGAGTGATGTTGTATGTGACACTTCGGCAGGCCAAAGCTTCTAGTTTGGTAGGCCGAATTATTCCTTTTGGTGGCATGCTGATGGATTCCATTGGCAGGCCAAATTCCACAACTTTGGTAGGCCTAATTGAGTAGTCGATAGGCCAAAGACTACTAGCAAAAAATCAATAGAAACTCTCCAAAATTATGGCATTAATGATTTGATATGATTGGTTGTAATTATTTTTGGATGATTGGCATGTTTTGTTCCTTTCCTTATTTATGTGAGTTAATGATGGACTTTTATGATGATTTGGATAATTGATAAGGTTTCCCATTTTGAAAAGGTGAAAAATAGATAAGTAGAACAAATCAATTGACTTTCCCTTTTTCAATCCTTATCATACACATGATCCTTCAGAATTTTTAGAGAAAATTGCTGATATTATAGAGAAGAATATCTTTTCCTTTTACGTCATTCTCATCTTTTCACGTAAACTATCTCCCTCTTTTTGTCGTGCATTCTCTCTCTAAATTCTCTCAGACATTTTCTTTCTCTCTTCTTCATGTTTTCTTCCCTTCTCTCCCTTAATTTTGCAACAATTATTTGAATGAAATACTAGTTTTCTCTTGGGCGAATTCAAAGGAAATTTGAGAATAAATTGTTTTCAGGTAAGAAACTTGTTTTAAGCATTTTTAAAATTTTTATCCAGCATGTAATCCGACCCTTATAACTCTGCCCATGAATTTCTGTTTGTAATGAAATTTTAGTATGATGTTCATGTATGTGTTATGTTATTTTCCTCAAAATTTCACTCCATTTGGAGTTTTCTATATTGAGATATTAAATTTGTAGTCTCTGCCACTCATAGTGAACTGTTGCTGATTGGTAATGTTGCACAAAAATATAGTTTTTGTTCATAGGCAAATGAAGGTTATTTCATACAAAATTTGGCAAATATATTCATGTATATATTAAATGATGAACTGGAAAGTCTCATGGTGATATGATGAATACATTCATGTATATATTAAGCGATGAATATTTTATATGTCATGGTGAATGTAGCACAAAAATATAGTTTTTGTTCATAGGCAAATGAATCTTGTTTCATACAAAATTTGGCAAATATATTCATGTATATATTAAGTGATGAACTAAAAATTCTCATGGTGATATGATGAATATTTTATGTGTTAGTGACTTTTTTTTAGAGTAGGTTTTATGGTTGTTCTATCAGTAAAATTCTAGACTTCTTGTTTGCGTGATTATTTTGTATGACCAAATGAATTTATTTGACAATGACACTTTTTGTGGTACTATATTTACATGTTAATAGGTTGTCATAAAAATTTTAGAGTCTAAGTAATTTGATTTTAATTTTTTGAAAATAATGATTGTGTGTAACTCACTGCTTGATATGTTTGAAGTTTGTTTTTGTCTCTGAGTTCTAATTCACGTTTTGAATTGTTTTGAATTTATTTAAAGGTAATTTTTGGAATGTTATAGTTTTAGGTGTCTATTACATGCAAGATTTTTGTGAAATTATTTTGTGATATAAATACTTTATTATATGAATTTTAAATAAGGCTGCTCACTGTTTTGTTTGTATTGGTAGATTTCATGTTGTGATATGTGTGACTTGTTTTAATTGCCTAATGGAAATTTTATGGCTAATGAATAATTAGGGTAATATATCTATGTGTTAACTTGGTCTCTACAAAGTGTCATGCCATTATTATATGTGAATTGTGAGTTATTGAATTTTGTATACTTAAGGGTTAGGCAGATTCTTAGTATTACCGATTTTATATGAATGTTAGTAAGGTGATAGAATGTAATTATGTTTTTATATTTCATAAAATGATAGTATGAGTGATGTCATGCAGTATTGAATGATTGCATGAAAATGAAAGTTAAGTTATTATTTGTATATGGATGTGTGACTTGAACACGCTAAGAAGTGAGTACATTGAGACTGCAGCTACGTCATCTAAGTAAAGTTTAGTAAACAAGTCAAGTAAGTACATTCTTACCTACAACATAATAAGGTTTATGAAAAGTTTGAAGTTATGTTCATGATGATTTCTATGATAATTCCTATGATGGTTTTATTAAATGTTTTATTATGAAAGTTTTGATGTTCAAGAAAGGTTTATGCATGCTTTGATGATGGGATATTTCAAAATTTAAAAGTATAAATATGTATATATGTATCACCTAAATAAGTGTTGTATACCCTATGTTATGTTTATGAAGTCCAGCAAGGTCTAGACTTGTCATGTTTGGTTTGGGATTAACTACCTCTCTCCCTTCATGATGACCCGCCTACAATGGTGATAATGGTGCAATACTTGGGCCCCTAAAGATAAAATGAATGAAGTTTTAATATGGTTAATGCTAACGAATGATATGTTTTATATGAAACTGTGCCTAGTGCACTATTATAATGATGATGATTACGGTTATGATGTTTCATAAAGATGTTCATAAAATGTTTTACGTTGTGAGATAAAAAAATGTACGTACTAAGCCTTTGCTTACTCAACTTTACATCATGTTGCAGATAAGGGTAAGAGGATTATGTAATGGGTGGAGGGCGAGAACAGGAGTGTGAGCTTGAAAGGATGGACTGAAAACAAATGAACACCAACAAAGAACATTAAAATTTCTGAACTATGCTTTTATTTCTATATTTGTTGGTTTTTCGCATTGTGATGTAAAAGGACTTGTTTTTAATTATCTTGACTTTTGTAGAAGATCGGCCTGCCGATCATTATTGATCGGTCTACCGATGTTGGTATCAACTTGCCGATTACCCTATATCGACCTGTCGATCTTAATGATTTAAAACCCTATTTTTGCAGAGCCTCGGATGGGCTGCCAGTGGTTGAAGTTTGGACTGCCAGTCATGTTTGGCTTGCCGATGTCTAGAGTTCGGCCTATTGATTTGTGAACAGAATTAAATGATGATTTTAAAATTTGTTTGCATTATGGCTTCATTAATTTGATATTGATAAACTATCTAAATAAATATAAAAAGGTTTTGACATATTGATATTTTATTAAAAAAATGTATGCATGGATCCTAGAATATGTTTCCAAACTATGTTTTAAATTAAGTAGTTTATTTAAATGATAGTCACACGAATGAATGTTACGACATCTGTGACGCCTATAAGGGGGCATTACAGGTTGTGATTCGAAGGAGGTGGCCATGGCTGAGGTAAAAGTCGTGCTATCTACGATGAGACAAGGTCGTGAGATCTCCTCCATTTGTGATCTCTGGTAGATGAAGGTGGCCATTCGTGAACTTAGCCTAACGAAGGTGGCTGCTAAACACAGGTCCATTGGAGAGAAAAAAGATTGACAACGAAAATGAAAAAACAAATGAATCAATTTCTTTTTTCTTTTGTAAAAAATCTAGAAGAAAAAGACTAAGAAGAAGAAATTGACCTTTTTTTTCTTTAAATTATTATTATTATTATTATTATCATCATCATCATCATTGTCATTGTCATTGTTGTTATAATAATAATAATTATTATTATTAATATTACTACTACTACTACTACTATTATTATTTTTTGTGTCTGGTGGTTGTTTTTGTTGAATTTGTGTGTGTGTGTGTGTGTGTGTGTGTTTGTTTTTTTTTTTTGGGATTGTTGTTTTTATTTTCTGACTACCAATGATGTCGTCAATGTTGGTGATTTCTAATGGCTTTGTACAAAAATACTTTAGATACAATATTAACAAAAAACGCAGTTTTGTTGGTTGCCGCGACGTCTTTGGTACTATTGATGTTCGACGACTTTACTGGTTAGTTTTTTATTTATATGAAATTACTATATTTCTATGTAAATATAGTATTTTTGGTTGTTAGCGCTCCGACAACTTTGCAAATAATTTTTTTTTATTTCCATCAAAATACAACATTTCCATTTAAATACTGCATTTCCCAATTACCTATGGTTTTATAAAATCATAGGAAAATTTTTATATTTAAATGTAAATGCAATATTTATAGATAAATATTGTATTTCCTACTCGTCGGTGTTGTCGTTGGTGTCGATGATGACTAGCAAAGCCACTGGTAAATTTTTGTGTTTGCATGTAAATGCAGTATTAATAGGTAAATATTATATTTCCTGGCCACTGATGGTCCGACAAAGCCACTGATAAATTTTTTTATTTATATGTAAATATAGTATTTACATATAAATACTATATCTCTTGCTGCTGATGGTCTAAATAATTCGTCGCTAAATTTTTGTATTTACATGTATCAGCAACTGGTGGTCTTGTAAAATCACCGTAAATTTTCCTATTTACATGGAAATACAAAATTTACAAGTAAATATTATATGTAACAACTGCTGGCATTGTCGCTGTAGTTGGTGGTGTTTGGCAAAGCCACTCGTAAATTTTCATATTTACATGTTAATACAGTATTTCTCTGCTTCGGCAAGCCTACCGGTAAACTATTTAATTTATATGAAAATATAGTATTTACATATTAATATAATATTTCCCAGCTGCAACCAACATGCAAGTATCGATGGTAATCGGTGGCATCTTCCATAAATTTTTTTTCATTATTTGGAAGTATAATATTAACATGAAAATATGGTATTTCCTGATGTTGATGCCCTTTTTTCGTCAACATACAGGCCTAACCACCCTTATCCCATAATATGGCCTAAGGTAAGGTACATGGACTCAAGCCATGGGGCAGGATTCTCCAAGCAGGCCATAGTTTGGAAGGCCAAGAAACATGAACGATCTCATTTTATTTGGTCCAATTAGACTTTTAACCCACTTGGGAGGTTTTAAGTTTAATTGGAATTAAAATAAAATAGATATAGAAGAAATTAGAATAAAACAAAGCCAAAAAGCTCATTTGAAAGCCCTAACCCAATGATAGGAAAAGCCTATTCGGCCCACCTAACATATAAGCCCATTGGCCCACTTACTAGGTCAGCTTAATAATCTGCCTAAGGGAGCCTAGCTATAGGACCATGTGACCTTTTACTTAGGAGACAACCTCTTTTTCTAAAGCAAGTCAATAGAGGATCTAATTCTAAGGTCTGATACAAATCCAAAATGTCAAGACAAGCCTCCATTTTTAGGATCCCTCTAGGTAGGACACCCGAAGTAGGCTTCCTAATTGGCTGAAATTAAGGCTCTTGACAGCCCAATGTTATGATGAAGCCCGAAATTCAAAACTTTGAGGGAAATCCTCTCGCGACGAGAATTTTCTTCTTATAGCCTCTCCTGCAAGACCAAGCTTAGAAGTCCCTTTAACTAAGTGCTCAGAAAGAAAGACCCTTAACTAAACTAAGTCCCGTTTTCCACCATAAACAAACCCAACCCCACCCTCCCTACTCTTACCACCCTCAAAAGAGGCTAATGCAATTTATGCAAATCAACTAACTAAATGTATCCTTTGAGTTTGCAAAAATTATTTAAATTTCATCCGTATGAGTAGAAAAAATTGGACAAAATAAAATAATTACCCTTAAATAGTTGTAAAAAATATTTTATAGATCTAAAAACATAAAAAGTCCTAAAACAAGACATTAAATTTCAAAAAAAGATTTTAAGTTTTATGAATTTTTAAATATTAAAATATATTTTTAAAAAATTTTCTTAAAAAGAAAAATAAATTTCGGAAACAAATTTGGCCTAATTAAGAGTATCTTTATTTTATCTTCATTTTTTCTAACCAAGCAGCTTGTGTGGGATAAAATTGAAACATCTTGGACTGGTTAATAATCTACCAAATTATAATTGGTAATCTACTATATGTTGGAGAGGAATCTACTAGATTTTTTTTTTTCATTTGTTTCTTTTTTTATTTTTATTTTTTATCATTGGCCATATATATTCCTTTCCAAAAAAGAAATTTCACATACATTTCTTAGCAAGAATATCAGAATTATGCATAACAATATCTTGGTCGAAAAATATAGCATCTAAGGGTGTTTACGGAATCTGTTAATCCGTAAAATCTATTTAATCCACTCCATTTCGTCAAATTAGATTAGATTATTTAAAATACGGATTGGTTTGGGATTGGATTTTTCCAATTTGATATATAAGTATTAGATTATAGATTGAGTATCTCCCAATCCATGTAACTCATAAATCTGATATATATATATATAATACTTATATATATGTATATATAAATTTCGAAACCAATATAAATTTATATATATATATATATGTAAACTTCGGGTAGAATTCCTTACAGTTTTATTAAGTTCAAAAAAGAAAACCTAGCCTAAATGAAGCCAAATCCACCCTTATTTCTGTTAGACATGTATGCCCTAAGGAGTAAAAATGTAATGAGTTTTTGAAGACGTTTTTATCAATAAAGAATTCATTTATTATTTCTATAGCATTCGATTGGGTTGTAATTTGTTAGATTTTGTTGAATTATATCATGGTATATTATGCTTTTTTTATTCTTAGTTTTTTAATTAATTTAAATCCTAATCCGTGAATCAGTAGATTCCAATCCATATAATCTATTAATCACGGATCAGATCGGATTGGATTGGAACTCTTACGGATTTATTTTAGACTAGAAAAAAATCCTAATCCGATATATATAAATTGGATTATGGATTGACCACTAATACATGGATTTCAATATGTGAACACCCCTAATAGCATCCTAGTAGGATTAAATCTTAGATTTAGAAAAATATAAAAAATTACACACGGGAGTCATTAATTAAGAGCATGAAAGCTCTTTTTTTTATTATGAAATTAACCCAAATTTATATTTAAAATGAAATTAATTTAAAATTTTTTATTTTGATACAAATAATTTAAACTAATAATCATAATAAATTTTGGTTAGAATATATAAAAATGACCATCAATGTCATCATTAAACTATCATGTGCAAGTTATAAGTCAATTTAG
>CAMOHE010045779.1:16461-27324 GCA_946598075.1 Artocarpus hirsutus | reverse complement strand
GCATTTGATTTATTATATCTTTTCCTATTAATTGTAAGCACAATTACTGTTTCTATAAGTCAATTTAAAGCAAAAATATAACAAGCTATAATGTAGTAAGGGTTTTCAAATAGTAAAATAATCATCTCTCACTAATGATTTGTAGGGTGTTTGGAAGGTGGTGGGAACCAGTGGTGAGAACCACTTTTACTGTAGCATATGAGAACTTTACACTGTAGCAATTTTTTTTTATTGTTACTGTAGCATGCGAAGCTTTTTACTGTTCATAACTGATTTTGTGGTGGGAACCGCAGTTCCCACCACTTTGCCAAACACCCCCTTGGTGTATTAACTATGAAAATTATAATCACTGTTACTACAATAATTAACATAATTTTGAGATAGAAAAGATAATAGCAAATCAAAATTAATAAATTTTAATGGAATAAATTTTTACATTAATTTTGACAGTATCTCGTCTTGTAAAATATCTAAAATCAATGACATAACAAGTCGTATTGCTGTAAAAGACAATCCATAAAATTGAGCATTATTTCATTATTATTAATATTAATTATGCAACATAATTAAATTACATAAATAAAGCATGACTGAATTCATATAAAAATTGGTAGCATAACAACACTAACAATAATTATTAAAGACTTAAAAAATATAATATATTCCATAAAAGTATAAACATTACAAAGCAGAATTAGAGTTAAACACTATACCAAAATACTATATATACAAGATAATCTTTCTACCTTATCAAACTCTCAACACTAATTTAGAAATTATTTTATTATTTTTAGTGGGATCGGAGGGGGTATTGCTGCGTCAAAGACTCAACATTCGAAAAGAAAACAAAGAAAAGAAGAAGAAGCCAAAAATGATTGTGAGGGTTGAAGAATCATCTAAGTAGGGGTATATATAGTAGTGAAAAACTACTGTTTATCCAATTTTTTATTAATATTTTTATTATATTTTATTTATTTATTTTTGTTTATTTTCTTTGGTTGCATCCTACTTGGATGCAAGATCTAAGATTTTTTTTTTCTTTTCTTTCCATAAAAAAAATCAGTTTAGCTGATTAATATTTTTTTTCTTTCTTCTTCGCTTGAAAGAAGCCCAAGAATTACTGATTTGGTTTTGCAATTAGGTGTGACACGACGCACGCACAAACATCCGAGAGCCCTCAGATTGCTGACTAAAGACTGAAGAAGCACCACAGATTAAGTCAATTCTAAGCAAAGTAAATAGCTTCTTCTCGATTGCTAGATTTGTCAAAAAAGCTAATATGACAGTTGGAGACTCAAGCTCATGTGGGAAAAACCACACATGATTCGGAGTAGGAATCTGACACGCCAAAAGACACGTGGACGGCTAGGGTCGTTTGGATTCTTGATCATGCGGTCCAAGGCTTGCCACGTGTCCTTCTTTTTTATTTCTTGTGCATTTGAGATTCGTTTTTGCTCCTTTTTACACCATTTTGCTTCTTTTTTCCTCCAGATTTTAAATCTAAAATTAGTAAGTATATTAAACTTAATTATTTTACCATAAAATATTTACATTAATTTTAAAAATATTTATTTTACAATTAAACACACAAAACACATTAAAAATAAATAAAAATTTCCAAAATTATTAAACCTTAACAGATGTATTGTTCAAGACTCGGAATATTTTTAGAAATTACTAGAAATATAATAGAACATATTTACAAGCTCAAAACTTATTTACAAATACTTTGAGACTCAAAATAAAATTACTACACATTATTTCTATGGTTTTGATTATTTACAAACTAAACATATATTTAACATTCTAAAATGACTATAAAAATAATCAAAAATATCATCAAACATAAAAACACATTAAAAACATTTTATTAAACACATTTACGTACTAATATATAAAAATACTTGTTAACACAAAATGCTATTATTTAAAAGATTTAATGAGAAATAAAAGTATTAATAAATGATTATTTTCTTATAAAATACATACTTTTACAATCTTATTAGCTCTTTGAGTCTCTTTCGGACAGGGCTTATAAGTGGTACACTACTTTAGCCCCTGGCACGATCTGTACTTAGGAAGACATGGTCACCTGCTTTGACCACATGGCCACTTGCTTTTGCCACAAATATTTTTAAAAAGAAGGAAGAGTTTACCATCATCGAACTTAGCAACACATGTCAAAAGCGAAGGGAGGATCTCGTAGACTTTGTTTGGGGGTTTCATGACCTCATACTTGGCTGTCATGATGAAAGTGAAGAAGTGGGACTCATCGATATTTTCGTTAGCAACATCAACTTAAAATATTGCGTTCACTTAGAGAATATCGGATTTTCAAACCTCCACGAAATTGGAGAGAAAAGAAGTCAACAATACTACAATCATTCGCTAGCTCTAAGAGACCTCCCAAGCCTCCTCCGTCAAAGAAAGCCTTCCTGCCTCCATTGCTACTCTGATGAAGAGCTACACAAGATCTTGGAGCAATTATTTTGCAATGAGGTGATTTTGTTATACGTCCTTTGACAACCACCCTCCGAGTCAGACAAAAGAACATAAAAGTATTACCTTTATCGTCAGTAGGTGAGCCTTCCTACCTCTATGTATAATACCAGTCATTGGGTGCTCCATAACAAAATTAAGGATGATACTCTTGAACTTTTGGGAAAAGGCTAAAGTATCAACTCTGACCCTCTTCTCTGACAAAAGGGGAAGGAGACGTGCACCATGGCACGCCATGATCTTGATGAAATAGAGGAGGACAGCTTTGACAAGGAGGTTCATGCTTGGGAAAATGACCCGAACTCTTATGAAGCTATTTGGGAAGCATCTAGAAATTGTAAAAAAGTTTTTTGGAGTTACTATACCTAGCTACCTCATTTCAAAGAAAGCTCTACTCAAACCTGTGCAGCCAAAAGAAAATTCAAGTTGAGAGAGAAGCTTGAATTGGCCATCAATGATAGCAGAAAGGTCCCTGAACCAACCGTTGGACCCTTTGCCGATTTGATTCAGAAAGACCTGGTTACGAGGGACGGAAAAAATTCTGCAAAATGTCACTTGACTTTCTAACAAGAAGAGCTCAAGCTGATAGTACTAGATTTATCATTAATGGTGGCACATGAAGCGATTCTGTCACCATAAATAGTGCCTCCTCTAAACTCAATGATACACAGAATGATCATTCCTAGGTTGATTGCTACGGAGACCTCTGTCATGGAAAGTTCGGCTACGGAGCAAATTTTCTTAGAAGTCATAACAATCAAAAAAATTTTTGAACTCGAAATACCTAATTGGTATTTTCCCAGAAAGCCACTTCAATATAATTTCATCAAGACTGATGAGGTTATTACAATGTTCCTAAACCTTACAAGACCATTTTGGAGCGCCTAATGCACGACAACCGCCTTCGACTCTCGAGCAAGATTAGTCTTCTAGAGGAAGCACATCAAAACACGAATGTCGCATTTGTCATCCACTTTAGAAATGCTGACCATGGAATAATACCTGCTCTGGCCACTTATCTAATGCTAGCACTTCATCAGAGTCTAAAATTCAAGTCATTATTCGATCAACTTGGTCTTAGACCACAAACCCTTTTGGCTGCCACACCGGCACTACTAAGGGTTTGCACTGATCAATGACCTTAGTGCTACACCAACGAGGCTTTTGCTACACATGCTTTTCTCAAAAATACCAATTCCATCTCCTTCATTGATGAGGAAAAGGAGGCACCATACTCTCGATCAGAGGTGCCTTCTTTACTTAGAGGCAATAATCAAAGATGTTCATGTTCGAAGAGCCTCGGCGGATATTGGGTCCTCCGTCAATATTATCCTCTTGTCTGTTTTTGTTTCCACGGGCATTCCTCCGAGCCAAATTGATAGAGAAGAGACCTTTATAATTGGATTTAGCAATACCAAAGAAATTTTGGCCGAATGTGTTCAACTTGATTTAAAGGTTGGACCACTTCACTCTCTCACTTGGTTTCATGTAGTCGATGCTGATGTAACCTATCATCTCCTCTTCAGAAGATCTTGGTTTAATAAGCACTGAATAATTTGCTCCACATTTCATCAATGCGTGAAAGGAAGAATTGGCAACAAAGTTGTCTCTATTCCGGTTAATCAGACTCTTTTTGACCAGATAGAGATGCATTACATCGATGTAAAGTTCTACATGAACTTTACCATCTTTATAGATAAAAAGCTACCCAAGGCCATTGGCATCCCTTTGCCTTCATGGCCAGATACTAAAGACCTTAGGGATGAGGATTAATGTTTGATATCTTAGAAGAGAGGAAAGAAGTAAAAGTCTCCTTAATGTATCATGATCTCTCGTCCTCACAGAACGACTATTTATCATTTATGACAAGGTTGGAGGCCTTGCCACTTTAAGTAGGAGGACCCTAAGGGTGAAAAAGAACAAGTTGTATATACTCACTCTATAGTAGTTCATGATGGAGCAGTCTTTCTTGAAGGAATCATTCGCGCAAGAGCCGCCTCCAAAGAAACGGAAAAGATGGTTAAACCGCAATCAACGTCGAAATTCATGCAAGATAGCTTTGAGGTCGAGATAGAGTAACTTGAAGAAGTTAATGTTTGTGATGACCTTTCCACCGAAAGGAAAATCTCCATTAGTACCCACTCTCTCTTGAAGAGTGTCACATGCTCATCAATCTAGTTTGAAGCCACATGCATGTATTTGCATAGAGCTTTGAAGATATACACCAATTGGATATGGGCATGGTTTGTCATGCCCTTTACGTCTGGTCTGGGGCAATTTCAGTCAAACAAGCTCGGAGAACTTTTCATCCTGACCTAGAGGCATAAATTAAGATGGAGCTTAAAAAGCTCATCGAAGCTTGTTTTATAAAACCAATCAAGCGTCTCATGGGGGTAGCCAATATTGTGCCCGTGGAAAAGAGAAACTATCAAGTTCATATTTGCATCGATTTCAAGAAACGATTTAGCTTGGTTCATTTAACCTAGGTTATACTCCACATGCAATCATACGAAAACTTGACTATGATCAACTACGATAATTAACTACTAATGATTAGAATAACGAGAAAGTTATGGATCAAGCATTCTAGTCTAGCAATAGATAATTCTCAAGTTTTATTTAGTTATGCACCCAAATAAAACAAGAAAATAATAAAAAATAATTATTATGGAAGAATATAAATAATTTCAATTGAAAAATTGAAAAATAATTCTAACAATCAATCAAATAGCCAACTTTAAGGTTTCAAAATCACCCTTAATCAAAAACGAAACTAAATTAAAAACATAGAAAGGAGTGGTTGTAGGCATGGCCTAACAGTAACCTACACTTGACTCCACCTAAAGGTGAAGAGTTTAAATCTTCCCACCCCTAAATTAAAAAAAAAAAAAAAAAAACATAGAAAAGGAAAAGAAAGAAAGAATAAGATAAAGAATGATTATGGCCTGGATGAGTCTTTTATCAGATAATTCTCATTGAGCCACCACTTCTAAAGAATGTCGTATACTCATTGATTTGGTTTGGAGCCACATGCATATATTTGCATGGAGCTATAAAGACATGTTTGGATTGTATATGGGTATGGTTTGTCGCACCCTTAACCTCTAGCCTAAGGCAATTCTGGTCAAACAAGCTTGAAGAACTTTCCAGACCTAGAGCACAAATTAAAATGTAGGTCGAAAAGCTCATCGAAGCCAATTTTACAAAACCAATCAAGCATCCAACATGGCTAGCCAATATTGTGCCCGTGAAAAAGAGAAACGATCAAATTTACATTTGAATCGACTTTCAAGAAATGGTCTAGCTTGGTTCATTTAACCTAGGTTATGCTCAACATGCAATCATGCAAAAACTACTAATGATTAGAATAATGAGAAAATTACAGATCAACCATTTCACTCTAGCAATAGAAAATTCTAAAGTCTTATTTAGTTGCATGCCCACGTAAAACAATAAAATAATCATAAATAATAATTATGGAAGAACATAAATAATTTCAATTGAAAAATCAAAAATAATTATGACAATCAATCAAATAGTGGAGTTTAGAGTTGCATAATCACCCTTAACCAAAAATAAAAATAAATTAAAAATATAGAAAATGAGTGGTTTAAGCATGGCCTAGCATTTTACCACACTCAACTTCACCTAAAGGTGAAGAGTTTGAATCCCCCTGGCCCAAATTAAAAAAAAAATAGAAAAGTGAAAGGAAATGTCGCCAACACACATAGAGCCGCCAAGTAGGTGGCACTGGGGTGCATTTTTTCTCTTCACTGGTTCGGATTCCATCTCGTCTTGCACTAGGGCACCTTTTTAGAGGTGGAACGACACTAGATTGCTAGTTCGTCACCTAGTTTCACTTGTGTCAAGCTAAAACTCATCCAAATTATGATTTTTGACTCCAAAACATTCCTTACTACCCAAAGCACCAACAAAACATAAAAATACAAACAAAAATACTAGAAAACTGAGAGATTAGCAAAGAAAACACAAGGAAGAATGAAAGAAAAATAAGTGAAATCAAGCACGTATCAAACTCCCCCACACTTTTCTTTTGGTAGTCCTCAAGCAAAAGCTAAATACAAAGACAAAGACAAAGAAAACTAACCTCTAACCATCCAGCATTTAATCTCAAAGAAATATAAAATATTAAGGCCTTGAAATCAAATGAGCATTAAGTAAAATCCATAATCATTCTAAAAATAATAAATCCGATAATAATCATACTCAGTGTGTGTGTGTGTGTGTGTGTGTGAAATAGCCAATGTTGACGATTATGCATGCTTTAAACATGTAAATACTCACAAACCTCAAGAAAATGATCACCAAATTTCTATTGTGTTAAACATCATAATCTCTTCCTTTAGTTGGAATCTCGACTACGCCAAAGGCACCGTCTGAAATCAAAATTTCTTCAATATAGGTTACATCGGGGCAAGAAATAGTGGCTAAGAGAAAGAAAGATGAAAATATAAAAAAAAATTCTTAAAAACTTCATGGAGTTAAAGACATCGTAGAATCTCAAAACCCATAGAAGTAAGTACATAGTAAGAATGTAGGCTAGATATTAGCATATTAGGCCTTTGCTTCATTCTAACTAATCTTGTAATGTCTAAAATTATGATAGAAAAGCTTAGTGATATTTTATTATTTATTATTTTGATTTTCTTTTCTCTTTTTAAATTTTGTTTTTTTTTTTTTGTTTTTAATCCCCCTTTTTTCTTCTTAAGCTATAATTATAACAATTTTGCCTTCCTTTCTTTCGATTCTTTCCTTCCCCTACATACTTATCTTCTGTTCCCAATCTAATTTATTGTAAAATTCTTTTGTACATAAGATAAGTCTCCAAACTTCCAATTCATCTTTAGAATAAGCGAAAAGATATAATATGATGAAGCTATGTAAGAAGATGTGGTTAGCCAAAGAAAAAGGTCTACATAAAGGCTTAAATTGACTAACTAGGGGGAAGTCTTCTTGGGAATATTAATCGAGACTCTGGTTGATTTGATCTTAGTGCTAGAAATCCTAATGCCTTAAGTAATACTCAATCAACAATTCACCTCAAAAACCCTCTGGAAGAGTTCTAATATTTAACCCTACATGTCAAAACCTAAGTCTTAGTCAAACCGAGGATATAAGAATTTCATCCTAGTATGCTTGTTTTCACACCGAAT
This sequence comes from Artocarpus hirsutus, assembly GCA_946598075.1. NCBI lineage: Eukaryota > Viridiplantae > Streptophyta > Magnoliopsida > Rosales > Moraceae > Artocarpus > Artocarpus hirsutus. Next base: position 19,651 of record CAMOHE010045779.1, on the reverse strand, counting down.
AACATGGCTATTGTGCAAAAGAGTCAAGTATAATCATCATAAAAACATATCAATTAAAGAATGGCATCAAGATCTAAAACAACATTCATAATTAATCAAAGCCATAACATTAAAGCACAGTTCTCATCAAGGTAGCCAAAGGGTATCTTAAAACTCAAAACTCAAAAACCTAAAATCCTAAAACAAAACTCAAAAACCTAAAATTAAAACAAAAACTTTTTACAACTTTTTTTTTTTTTTGTAGCTTTTTTAAACAAGCAAACAAAAAAACCTAGAAAAAAACCTAACTCTTAAGATCCTAAATCGTTTCCCTTACACTTAATCCTTATATTGTCCTCAATGTAGGACTAAGTATAGAAGAAAAGAGAAAAACAAATACAAACAAAATGATAAAATCAACAAAACAATAAAAGAGAAAATGGAGGAAAGTAAGAAAAATCATATTTATTTTGGTGCGTCCTACATTTGTTGGGTTGGCTCCCAAGAAGCACTTAGTTTAATGTCGTCAGCTTAACTTAGAGAAGTGTTTATCAAAGAGTGGCTTTTGCATATAAAATGTCATAAAACACCATATATATATATATATATATATATATATATCTTCATTATTAAAACCCTCAAGCTTGGCAAATTGTGGAAAAGTTTGCACGTCAAACCAACTGATTTGGCTTCATTGAATATGCTTGGAAAAAGAACTTCATTTCTTTCTTTAGCTCGTAGAAGGTGTAATATGGTGAAGGTGGCATCAATGGGAAGTTAGCATCCATTGGTGGTGTATGTGATAGTACCATTGATGAGCTCAAATCGATGGCCTCATATGCTTCTTCATCCACCAATGCCTTTTTGGCTCCTCTTTATATAGGATTTTTCACTCTCTACTTGGCTATCTATAAGCATGCATGTAATTTGATCCTTATACTACTCATAGTCTAGGATGGATATCGTGTCATTCTTCAAATTGAAATCGGTGTCGATCGAGCTAGTCTCTAACTTTGCAAAGTATTGAGCTATTGCACCTAACTTAGGAAAGCATTGAGCTATCACATCTTCGAATGAGTCTTGTTCTTCCAATTTGGGTTCTATTACTTCTTGAGGCTTGAATTCCTATGAGGCTTCCCTGTGATTCAAATTACTCTTTCAACCTTAGTTGTTTTAGTCATCATCTTGAAGGCCTTTCCATACTTTTACCATTTAATTAGTTCTATGTGCCTTTAAGCCACAAACTATTCTTGCCAATTGGTTTATATAATTCTCCAAAATTTGAGGTTTTGCTTTAGTGTTCTGATGAAATTGCATATTTTTAGTAGCTATAGATTTGACTATGTCTTCTAGAGAATCACCTGCAGGTGGTTGGTCTACCAAGACTCCTCCACTTACCTCTAATACCCTCATATCATGTGATCGGGTGTCAAACCATGGCTCCAAATTGCTGTAATCATCCTCCCAACCTTGGTTATTCCTTGAACAATTCCAATTCTATTGAGTGTTTTGGGTGGCTAAATTCACTTCGAGCAATAATGGGCTTAAATGCATGAGTTATTTTTAATATCATCCTCAGAAGGAATATTGAATAACTTAGGGTCTCCCATTCTAATACATGATTAATATGCAATGTTAGTGAGAATAATAAATTAAATCAAATTAGTTGGGCAAAGTTAGATGCCCTAGTCTTTTATTTATTTGAGTGGTTTTTTTTTATATTTTGTTTTATTATTTTTCTATTTTATTTTATATTTTGTTTTAGAGTTAACCAATTTCGATACTTAACTAATTAAGCACAATCTTCTTGGAAATGATACTCTCTCACTACTTTATTACTTGTTGTGATTTGTACACTTGCAAAATAACACATCAAGTTTTTGGCGTCATTGCCAGGGATTGTTTGTTTAATTTGATTAATATTGATACTAATTAATTCTAAACTTAATTTGAATTTATTTAAGTTTTTTTCAATTTTCTATTTTGAGTTTTTTTTTTTTTTTTGTTTTGCAGGTAAGAAAAAGAAAACAAAAGAAAAAAAATGATGATGGAGATGGGTCTAGCCATTACCACATTTGCCCAACATGACATGGAACTGCTCCATTGAGCTTAGGGGAGATATAATAAGTTATTTGATAGGTTCCTTAACATGGTTTGCTAAAGTGGCTTTAACTTCAAATTTTCATCAAAGGATGAAGCATAACAACTAGAAGTTATGTGGAAGATAGCTATGGTATAACACTTTTTAGCGTAAGACCTGAAGACAAATCCTAACAAATGATGGAGGATATAGTGAAATTAGATCATGATTGTTACTACCTTAAGAAGATTTCAAGAGAGTTTGGGCCTTTAAAAGTAACAAAGCCTTAAGATGAAGAACAAGAATCCTTTCAATTTGTTGTTGCTCAAATCTTCGCAAAGTTGGATTCTCGTGCTATCAACTAGGATTTAAATTTGCAAATTAATGAGATGTCCATCCAAAATCATGACTTTTATGAAGATCAAATCACATGCATGGTTATGGATCACGAGATAAAGAATGAAGAGAAATTTGAGGGGTTATTTGAAGATTTCTTATATGAAGAATAGGTATAATGGCAGTTGTAGGATGAAGAAGCCTATGAGACCATTGATTTGAGCTCATTAATGGCGCTAGCATACACACCAACAATGGATCCTCATTTCTCTCTAACACCACCATCACCATATTATATCATTTGCAAGCTTGAACCAAGAATGAAGTTCTCCTCCCAAGCCTGACAACTGAAACCAAGTCATGTTGGAGCAACGTGTTGAATACTTCCATACCTTGATAAACTTAATGGCATTACAAATCAAGACCCATACATAGTATTGTATGACACTTACTATGGGTGAAAGCCATACTTTGATAAGTGCTTCTCCAAAAGTCATGTCGATGACTTTAAATCAAGCACTTCTTGGTAGACAACTCAAGTTTTCTAAAATTTTTAGTTTATTTTATTTTTTATTTTTTGTGTTATTTTAGTTATTTAATATTTTTTTGTGTTGAATTTGGTCCTTGAATAGGTCTTTAAGAAATTTAAGGATCGACATACAAAATTTTCATATCTTTTTCGACAACCTTGGAATTGAAGCCACATTATTCAAAGAAAGAAAGGAAAAAAAAATATTGCCCAGCACCATTAGTGTTCAGGGAAGTTCTCTTCTCCCCCGCCCCCCCCCGCCGGCC
>CAMOHE010045779.1:3777-16441 GCA_946598075.1 Artocarpus hirsutus | reverse complement strand
CCCCCCCCCCCCCCCCCCCCCCCCCCCCCCCCCCCCCCCCCCCCCCCCCCCCCCCCCCCCCCCCCCCCCCCCCCCCCCCCCCCCCCCCCCCCCCCCCCCCCCCCCCCCCCCCCCCCCCCCCCCCCCCCCCCCCCCCCCCCCCCCCCCCCCCTTTTTTCCTTTTCTTAACATTGAGGACAATGTTAATTTTAAGTTTAGGGTGGGAGTTTACTTTTCTTAGGTTGTGTTAGTAGTTTTACAAAAAAGAAAATAGAGAATTAAAAATTGAAAAAAATTGATTTGTTTTTGCTTTTAAGTAACGATAAAGTTTGATGAGTTAAAGCCAATGATAAGACTAGATTGAACTAAATATAGCTCTTGGAAAATGATAGATGTTATTTTTGTGTTTGTGTGGCTGATTCTTTTGTTAGTTTTTATCTTGCTTTTGATTCTTTAAACACTTTACACACACAACCATGATCACTTAGTTGTTTTGCTTAATTAGAGAAAGTTTATGTTAATTAAGAAATTTTTATGATCTTATTGAACTCTAGATCTTATTTGATTGTCAATTGAGGCAAATCCAAGATTACATTGTATTGACAAAATGATTTAGGCTATCTTTTGATCATTTGTGCATTTCAAGCTTACCTTTGCATATTTATTTATCTTAAGTCACCTATTTGAGCTTAATTTTTCTTTTTCTTTGTCACCCACATTATTTTTTATCACATCCTTTAAATAATTTTCATCTTTGCATCCCTCATCCATAAGCATGTTGATCATTCTTGGACATATCTTGAGCTATTCTAAAGTAAGAAAAGAAGGGTGGTTATTTGAAAAATAAAATAAATGAAATAAAAAGGAACTGAAAAAAGAGATAAAAAAAAGAGTGCTACATATATAGTTCATATTCATAAATACAAAGAAATAAGTTTAGGGGGTGTAGCATTTCAAAAAAGAAAAATAAAAAGAAAAAATATGGAAATAAAGTGGTTGACATGAGAAAGTTCAAATCAGGTTTGGGGGGGTTACGTTATATGTTACAGAAGTTTTGAGCCATATTATAACCCTATATCTTATCGTTACACAAGCTTAATAATTCTTAATGATCCTTCCTGTTCATTACTCCACATTAGTAAAGAGTGATATCAAAAAGCAAGCCTATGGAGTTCACAATTTTCTTCATCTAGAAATATATTTTAACTCATTTATTTGCATAAATCAATCCGAGTTGCAAGTAATTGGGTGTAAATAGTTTATTCATATGCACTTAATGAGTCTTAAGTTAGGTAAGACTAGCATTTAAATTCAAAATCTATACATCTGCAATGTTTTGAAGTCTTCCTTAGGTTATATGCGATGTGAATTCTTTGAGGCATGTTTTCTGAATCAAACTAAATCATTACTTGTGTTTAGGGTTGTTGTCTTTTTAATTTTGTTTTTGCTCAAAGACTAGCAAAATAGTAACTTTAGGGGTAAGATAACTTTATAAAAATAGTTATTGTGTAGTTTTTATGCATTTAAAATGCTAGTTCTAGAGATTTTTAGTTTAGTTTAATTTATCTTATTCAATTTTAGTTTAGTTTGAATTTATAAAAGAATTTGACAATTCGGATACAAAATGGGCCCAGAACCAAAACCACTCACGCACGGAGTAACTCACAATCAGGACTGTTGACTTTCTTCATCCAGCCATATAGCATGTGAGTAGAGATCACATCAAGCATGGCACACATAAGATAAGAGCAACACCAGCGAGAAGAGTTTCAATAGCAGGTCAGATCCAATGTAGCGCGCTATAGGAATCTTCTAGGCACCTAGTCTACGTGCTAACTCCTGCTCACCATGTCGCCTCAGCTTTTCCTCTCATCCCAGCTTGCTGGAAAAGTAGTATGCAGTAAAAATTTGAAATTTTTTATACTAGAGTATTTTCTAAAACACAAGTTTGACATGCTACATGCATAAATTAACCAAATCTTACTAACCTTATTTGCCAAAAAGCTCACACAATCTGTGAAAAGAAGAATATTCCAGAAGAGCCTTAACCAACTGGCCATCTTTACTATTCTCTATCCACGATCGGAGTCCATGTAGGTGCAAGTCGTATAGCTCTTCCTAGGTGACTCTTCCAACCAATTGAGAAATACTCAGAACCAAGGTTCATAATTTGTGAACAATAGGTCTTTAGGGGAGTTTCATGGACTCACAGAATAGAGTGCTCACTCTTGATCTCTCAACTAATCTAAATAACTTATGAGTCTCACTCCCTATTTATAGAGGTTAGACCCATTAGTCCTTATCAGATAAGGCCTCAAAAATTTGAATCTAGATCAATATTGGATAAAATCGCATAAAATGCGCGATTAGATTATTGTTTGGTCGGTAAGCCAAACTGGCAGATTAGCCTACCGCACTTGCTCCATCGGCAGGCCGAACTTGCGATAAATGATCCTTGTGAATTTTTTTTTCCCACTCAAGCAGTTAGTGTCTTTCGATCAATATGCTTACTCTTCTTATGGAATCTTGGTTCCTTAGCATTAGCTATAGCCATGCTATTATCACAATAAAGCAATACCGCCTTATCCATACTACGAACTACCTCAAGATCCCCAAGGAACTTGCGGAGCCACACTGCTTCTTTTGAAGCATCACTAGCTTCCATATACTTAACCTCCATCATTGAATCTAAAGTGCAATCTTACTTAACACTTCTCCAAACAATGGCACCGCCATCCAGAGTAAACACAAACCAATAGTGGATCTTCTCGAATCCAGAGATGATTGAAAATCCAAGTTCGTGTATCCTAAAGGTGTTAAATCCTTATCCGAATACACAAGCATATACCCTCAAGTCCTTTTCAGGTACTTGAAAATATGCTTGACCACAACATAGTGGTTTGGTCCTGGATCCAACTGAAATCGACTTACTATCCTAACCGCATAACTAATATCTAGTTGTATGCAAAGCATGGCATACATGAGACTACCCACTACCAAAGCATAACGCACCTTCTTTATGTATTCTCTTTCGTCCTAAGACTTTAGCGAGTCTTTCTTAGAAAGAGTTATTCCAGACCCAGATGGCTGCCAACCTTTCTTGGAATCCTACATTGCAAACTTTTTGAGAATTTTATCTATGTAGCTTGGTTGGGACAAAGCTATCATTCTATTCTTGCTATCATTCTATTCTTCTTATCCTAAAAGATCAAGATATCGAGAACAAAATTAGCCTCACCTAAGTCTTTTATGTCAAACTGCTTGGTCAACCATAATTTGACCGTTGACAATGCCCCAACGTCATTGCCAATTAGTAGAATGTTGTCTACGTAGAGTAGTAGAAAAACCACATTTTCATTCTTAATGTGTTTGCAAACACATGGTTCGTCTACATTTTGTGTGAAACCATAGGTCTTGATCACTTAATAAAATCTCACGTTTTAAGAACGAGAAGCCTGCTTAAGTCTATAAATTGACTTTAGTAGCTTACAAACCTTACCTTCCTAACCCTTAGCCTTAAACCTGTATGGTTGTTCCATATAAATGAACTCATCAAAATAGCCATTCAAAACGGCCGTCTTGACATCCTTTTGTCAAATCTTGTAGTTAAAAGTAGTGGCTATGGACAAGAGAATATGGATGGACTTAAGCATTGCTACAGGCAAAAAGTTTTCCTCATAATTGATTCCTTCATTTTGCATGTATCCCTTAGCTACCAATTTAGCTTTATAGGCTTCAACTTTTCTATCCATTCCTCAATTCCTCTTATAGATCCACTTACACCCTATGGGTTTTACCCCTTCAGGAAGATTTATAAGCTCTTAGACCCGGTTAGTCTCCATAGACTTCATCTCTATGTTCATGACCTCTGTCTAGAGTTTCGAATCAACATCCTCCATAGCCTCTTTGTAAGTGTAAGGATCCCTATCACATTCAACTAGCTCGGCCAAAAAAGCTTCACCATTGAACATATATCTCTCAGGTTGATGCTCAATCCTCCCACTACGCCAAAGCCCTTTAGGTTGTTGTTCAGGTTCAGTTGGTTTTTCTACACTGATTGGAACAGTTTCATTCGAACCCCCAAAGTGACCGAATCACCCGCCAACTTCTCAAGCACCACTTTGCTTCGAGGCTTAAAGTCGTCCATGTAACTTTCCTCAAGAAAAGTCGCATTAGTTAAAACCATGACTTTATTTTCCTTTGGGTTATAGAAATAACCCCCTTTAGCACCTTTTGGATATCCTACAAATGTACAAACTTTTGAACATGCTTCTAACTTATTTGCTTCCTTAAACAGGACATGAGCCGGACATCCTCATATGTGAATATGGTTTAAGGATGTCTTTTTCCCTTCCACAACTTGTGATGAGTTTTAGGAGCCGATTTTGAAGGCACATTGTTCAAAAGATAACATGTGGTTTGTAGTGCATATCCCCAAAAGAATAAAGGCAATGAGGAATAACTCATCATGGACCTAACCATGACGAACAAAGTCCTATTCCTTCTCTCAGCTATGTCATTCTACTGAGGTTTGTCTAGCACAAATGGGATAAAATCCAATTCTCTAATAAGTGTCCCAAGAACTCATTAGAAAGGTATTCACCATCTCGATTGGTTTGAAGTTCCTTTATGGGTGTATCCAATTGCTTCTCCACTTCCTAAAACTCTCTGAACTTATCATAAGTTTCGCTTTTGTGGTGCATTAGGTACACGTACCCTTACCTTGAGTTATCATCAATAAAAATGATGAAATACTTATACCTTCCTTGTGCTCGAATGTTCATAGGTCCGTAAAGATAGCTATGCACAAGTTCTAGAACCCTTTCAGCCCTATTGCCCTTAGACCTAAATGGTCTTTTGGTCATTTTTCCCTTCAAACAAGATTCAAATTGTGGTATAGATCTCATTTTTAAGCGACTTAAAACTCCATCCCTTACCAACCTTTGAATCTTATTCAAAATAATATAACCTAGTTGTAAATGCCAAAGATAGGTCTTATTAGAGTGAGAAGTTTTAAGTCTTTTAGAGTTGTTATCATTAACTTCAGTGTTCAACAATAAGTCTATCTTCGGTTTGATAAAATATAGATTATTTTGCATCCATACATCAAATAAAATATTTGGTTTTACAAATCACCACTTTATTATCAAAGGAAACTACATAAGAGTCCTTAAATAAACAAGCTACAAAAATTAAATTCCTTTTCAATTTAGGAACATAAAAACAATCTCGCAAAAGTAAACTCTTATAATTATTAAAGTAAAGATGGACGTCTGCCAATGCTTCAACCAACACTAAGGATCTATTGGCCATCCGAAGTGTAAAGTTTTCATGAAATAGACTTCTCATTTATTTGAACCCTTGCAAAGAAACACAAACATGATTAGTTGCACCAGAATCTATGACCCAACTGTCATTGGATTCCTCAACCAAATAAGTTTCTAAAACCAAAAGATCACACCTACCTCCTCAGGAAAGGAAGTCCTTACAATTCTTCTTAATGTGCCCGACCTTTGTATAGAAAAAGTACTTAAGTTTCTTTAGGTTCTTCTTTTTCTTCTTCTTATTTTTGCCATTTGTAAGAATAAAAGACTTCTCGTTCTTGGCCCGTTGCTTGTTTCCATTCCCTGGGTTAGGATTGAAACCAGAAGCAGCTGCTAAGTTAGCCTCACCACCCGTATGAGTTTCCTTAATCAGAAATTCAAACTCGTGCAACTGCTTCATCAGTTCAGTCAAGGTCAAATCCTGTCTATTACTTAAATTAAATATAGCTCTAAATAGAATAAACTCCTTTGACAAAGTCTCAAAGACCATAGTCATCTGTGTTTCGGCATCAATGTCAACTCTATTAGTTTAAGCCTTAGTGCGGTAACCCATGACTAACATCTATGCTCTTTCACAAACGTCCCCTGCTGATCATAACATAATAGTAGGCCTGATCATTAGCATCTTTCTAGCGATAATACGCTTGGATTTTCTCATTAGTGGAATCTCCTAGAGGCTTGGGAGGACATAGAGTTGTCTGTACAAATTTCAATTTCTCAAAGGATAGGACTATATTTAGGTTCCATTTCTAATCATTATCATTCTCACCAGTTAGATAGTTTTTGTCAAGTATCAAAGATAAAGAGTTTTTAGACATTTTTAATCTATAATAAAGAATCATATACCAAACCTAAGCAAACATTCCATAACAATTTAGTAAGATAACACAATCATGTAAAATATACAATGTGTTTATGTGTCAAAATCTTGAAAATATCACAACCTTACAATGATAATTCCAACATGCTACCTACGGGAGACTATCCAAATTCAATTAAGAAAATGGATCCCCTCCTAATTAATAGATGTCATCCAGGACCTATATGATCTAGCATATATTAATAACATTTCTTTGACCGTTAATTTTATTAATAAAGCTCCTAGGAGAGGTTCATAATAAAATCAACATGAGTGTATAACCATCGTTTCAATATTTTATCCATAATTTATAATTACCACCTAGGGGGTGCGATGATAAATCATGCTAAAATACCTTATCCTCTTGGAGATCCAACCGATACAAGATAAAGCCCTTCGTAAGGGTCAAAACCATCATGTGCTACCTATAGACCAACGATGGAGGCCGTAGGTCCTCTCTTTGAAAACTTTCTCCCACTTAATCTTTTGAAATCAAAGTTTTATTTTAAAAAACATGCATGAACAATTTTTAATGAGTGGCACTCCCTATTCTATATAACATGTTATCAATATGCATGGCAAATCATATTATAATGCAGACAAGCAAAGCAATCATGCAAAGCTACAAGCAAAATAATAATAAATAGCCGTAATATTATGGTCCCACCCTAGAGATAAGAAAAAAAAGATTACAAGAGATAAATCAAAACATATTATCGATTCTTCATCCTTGAATCTTTAAGTGTTTACTTCTTCATGTATCATCCATCATCAAGTCTTCAATCCCACAAGGATTGAATCCGGCATATTTTCAATCATATCCAAATTTAATGTTTCTTAGAATTGTCCCAAAAATAAAATCAAAACTACACTGAAAAATGCACCCTTTCTAAAAACCCATAGCTCTCCGCTGACATGCCTATTTATACAGTCGGCCTATTAGTCATGACCCTTTGGCCTGCCGAACTTTCTTTTCTTCATGACATGTGGGAGCTTTTCGACAAACAAGCTTGGTAATATCTGGTTAATTTATGCATATAGCATGTCAAACTTGTATTTTAGAAAATACTTAAAAAAATTATAAATTTTCACTACGTACTATTTTTTCAATAATTGGTATCAGAGCTAGGTTTTTACATAAACTTACGAGTTTGTGATCATGCTATATGTATAAATTATGTGCTCTTGATCTCCCCTATGCCTGAATTTAATTTTTTTAGAGAGTTGGCACTCTAGGGTTTTTATATATTTATGTTGTCATGGATTATATGATGAATGTTTATTAATTAATTATAGTTGATTAAATTATTATTTAATTATTAATTAATTAAATTATTTATGCCAGTTATGGTTTCTTAGAGGCTACAATATGTATCTAGGTTTTTCATATAATTAGATGGCAGACTATAATCTCCGTCTAGGAATTATTATTTAATTTTAAATTTATAAGACTTTTGCAATTAAATAATTATCAGAGAAGACGGATCTAAAAGACAGATCTAGAAGATAAATGATAGTGTTCCATAGGTATTTCCTGAGTTTGTAATTTTATATTTTTGAATTGTTGAAAATAAAAATAAAAAACTACATAAAAGTGTATTTTTTTTGAAAAACTTGATTTTTGCTCGATCAGTAGGCCGATAGTCATAGACTGGTAGACTGGACCTTGGGTTTGACAAGCCGTCCGTGGGGCAGAATCTAGGTGACTCTCCTTCCAACCAATTGAGAAATACCCATAAATACCCAGAACTAAGGTTCGTGATTTGTGGACAATAGCTTTTCAAGGGAGTTGTTGTAACGCCCCCCTTTACAGATGTCACAGATGTCGTTACATTCGTTTCGTAATCTTTTATTTATAAGATAAACTATTTAATTACAAGACAAGTTGAAAACATAACCGAGGATCCTTGCATTTTTTTTATATATATACATATAAATATACATCAATATATATATATATGTGTGTCAATATATAATATATTACTCATTCATAAACATTTTTTAAATAATTTATCTCACCAATTAATAAATTCATAATAAAAACACATGGTCAAAATTTCTTACACAGTTCAGTAGGTCGAACCTATAACTTTGGCAAGCCGAACTCGACCGACAGGCCGAAGGTCATCCATCGACAGGCCACCCGAGGCTTTGCAAAACGAGATTTTAAAATTAATAAGTTCGACAGGCCGATACTTGGCAACCGGCAGGCCGATTAAACTCTTCGGTAGTCCGACCAGTAATGGTCGACAGGCCAAACTGTTATAAAAATTTTGTTTTAAAAACAAGCTTTAAAGTTTCAAATACAGAAGAAAATTTATAAAATAATAAAGTTAAAGTGTTATGGTTTAAATCTTAAAAGTCCATCAAATAAACATACTCAAAACTATAAAACATAATTCAAATTCGTAAAATTCAAAAATAATAACATACTCAGAATTGTAAATTATGGTTTATTTCATTAAAATCTCTTTCTTTGGCATTCTTTTGTTTGCAATTCATCTTCTTTAGCTCACATGGTCATCAGTGTCCTCCACCTATTCCATAACTCTCTTACCCTTATCTGCAACATGATGTAAAACTTGAATAAGCTAATACTTAGTAAGTACATTTATGAATCTCACAACTTAAAACATTTTATGAACATCATCATCATCATAATAGTGCACTAGGCACATTTTCATAAAAAACATATCTTTCTTTACATTGTCCATATTAAAACATTATTCATTTTATCTTAAGGACCCAAGTGTTGCACCATTAACATCATCATAGGCGCGCCGTCATGAGAGGAGAGTGGTAGCTAATCCCAAACCAAACATGACATCATGTCATATCATATCATAACTTAACATTTCATTGGGTGTGCAACACTTATTTAGGTAATAGATATATACATATTTATACTTTCATGCTTTGAAAAACATTATCATCAAAACATGTATAAACTTTCATACCTTAAAAACTTCATAATAATACTTCATGAAAAATCATCATGAGAAATCATCGTAAATCCATCATGAACATAGATTTCAAACTTTTCATAAACTCATACTTTTCATAAACTCATCATGTTGTAGGTGAGAATGTACTTACCTCAATAAGCTTACTTAACCTTAACTTGTAGGTGACGACGCCGCAGTCTCGATGTGCTCACTTTATATTGTGTTCATGTCATACATTCATTAAACAATAACAATTAACATATGTTTTCAATGGATTAACCACCACAACAAAACATCCATTTCCTTCACACATACATTCATCTCTTAAAACATAAACCTATAACATATTTCATTAATCTTAAAACATTAAAATAAAACTATCAACACAATTACATTTCTGACATCCAAGAATTCAAAACTTAATAACTTTACATACACACATAATTAGGGCACCAAATTTGACAGGAACAAAGATAACTTATACACATATTACCATGATTTTTCTTTAGTCATAAAAATCACATTTATCAATTTAAATAAATCACATAACATACAATACATAATCTGCCAGCAACAATAACACAATGAGCAATCCATACTTACATCCATAAAATAAATTATTTACATCTCAAAATAATTCCATAAAAATATTACATATAACAGACACTAAAAACTTCATTATTTCCAAAAATTTCCTTTAAATAAATTCCATACCAACCAAAATTTAATGTTTGAATTCAAAAACGAAGACAACTATAAACAATGTGTGCAGTGAATTCATGCGATAATTATTTTCAAACAATTAAAATAAATTTATTTAGACTTCAAAAATTCATATAACAACATATTAACATATAATTACAGTAGCATAAAAATTCTCATCATCAAATAAAATCATTAAATCATACAAAAAATCACACAATAAAAGTTCAACAATTAATCATTAAAATAGCCTAAAATCCTATAAAAATTTCATAACACATGAAATATATATCATATTATCATGAGACTTTCCAATTCATAATCTAACATATACTTAAACTTATTTGTAATAATTTTGTGGGAAATATCAATCATTTACTCTATAAACAATACTACATTTATGAGCACATAACGATCAGCAATAATTTTTTATGAGAGGCAAAGAGGAGAAAATTCATAACTTATCATAGAAAAATCTAATGCATGCGAAATTTGGAGAAATAGCACATTACACATGCATGAACATCATATTAAAATTTTGAAACAAACAGAAATTCCTAGACTAAGATATAGCAGTCGAATTAAGGAGAAGAAATACTGAAAAGAAAGAAGCCCTTACCTTAAAATCATTTTCTGCTCAAAACTCCTTCGAATTCAACCAAAGAAATTTTAGTATTTCTTACCAATGATAGCAGGGGAAATTTGAGAGGGAAAAGAAGAAAGATGTGAAGAGGAGAGAGAGAGAATGAGAGAGGGAAAAATGTGTGAGAGAGAGAGAGAATATTTTCCTTTTTTTTGTGAAATAAAATTGGAATAATGGAGGAGGTCACAATCTCTGTTAAAATCAGAGTTTTCTGATTAAATTAGGGCCAAAAATTCATGGAGGAGATTAAGAAAAATCACTAATTAAGCTCCACTTACCATATTTCAAAATTTTAAAAGAGGAAACCATATCAATTAAATCCAATCAATCAAAAGTCAACTATTTCGTTTCCTAAAATGAGGAAATTAATCCAAAATTATGCCAATCAATCAAAAATCATCATCCAATCATCTCAATCACCAATTTTGGGTGATTTCTGCTAATTGCTCATTAGTAGTCTTTGGCCTACCGATCTCTTTGTTCGACCTGTCGAAGGTTGAGGTTCGGCCTGCCGTTCCATGAGAGTCATTTCGATCTGTCGAACTAAATGGTCCGACCTGTCGATCTGCCTTAACATACTAGAATTCATCAAAGCATTAATTATCACAAAAATTATAATTAAACATACTGCATTAATAACATGAACACTTGAGCATATCGATTCCACGTGACCGTCACCTGTCATAACACTTAAAATAAAATGGTTAGCACTATTATATCATATATTATAATACATAAAATAAATATGATACTTAACGTCGTCATTAATTGACATAATCTGTTACATGAAAATTTGACGTGTGTTACAGTTTTAGAGACTTATAGAATGGAGTGCTCATTCTTGATCTCTCAACTTATCTAAATAACTTATAAGTCTTGCTCCTTATTTATAGAAGTTAGACCTAGGGGTTAGTCCTTATCAGATAAGGCCTCAAAAATTTAAATCTGATAAAATTTTATAAAAATGCGTGATTAAATTATCATTCGGTTGGTAGGTCAAATTGGCAGATTGGCCTGCCACACTTACTTCATTGGTAAATTGAACATGAAGATCGGCTTGCCAAACTGACGATAAATGATCCTTGCGAATCTTTTATTTTTCACTCGAGATTCTTTTGATAAAACCTCAATTTTAATTCAAATAACACAATAGAAAAGTTATATGATTAAAACAACAATATCTAGATAATCTCTAGGAAAATAAATATTCCTAATAATTCAACAAGTTTATCTTAAATTAATTTTCACAAAATTAATTTAACCAATAAACAGACATGAATTATCTGATCCTATCAATTTTCAACCAATAATAATTTAACAAAAGTCATCAATTTATTAAAAAAGCACGTTGTATTATTACAAGATCTATTATGAGCTAGCAAAGGGACCTAATAGGCCTATATAGTTCAAGCTCTCGATAATTATGAAACCCAATATCCCATATATATTTCATAATTATCAACTCTAACGCTACTCCACTAAAAGCTTAGAGCTGCACTCTCAAACTATATAGAATTATGAAGCCCAAATAGCTAAGTCTCCATAATATATCATAATGTATCATATCCCCATAGGATATCCATAATCGGCTTAACGATAAATTTTGTCTTACCTTTCAGATTATTTTTCTCTTATATTTTATTATCTCACCATCGAAAAACTTACCATCCAAAGACAATATACCATTTGGTTACATTTTTGTATCTAAATGGTTGAGTGCTCTAGTCTTCCAATTAGAGGATAAAGCATATAAGAGGATATTATCAACTCCTAAAGAGGACTTATGGATTTCGTATCTATGAATAACAAGTCAATGCTATCAAGGGCCATGTCTCCAACATACCAGTATGCGTACCATAATAAATCATGGATGTCATCCTTTGGTACATCAAAGGACATAAGTCAAGACAACAGGCCCACTATTTATCTAAGGATCACTAGTACAAAATGTGGATTCCATGACGGTTTATAACCGTCGTGGAAAAATTTCACGACGGTCAAAAAACCGTCGTGGAAACTTCTGTCGTGGAATATGATCGACTTTTCACGACGGTTTTTTACCGTCGTGGAATAGATTAATTTGGCGGGCGGGGGGTTGAACTGTAATTTTTCACGACGGTTTTTCACAAAAACCGTCGTGGTAGCCAAGCTACCACGACGGTTTTAGCTACCACGACGGTTTTTCACAAAACCGTCGTGGTATCCTTGGGCT
>CAMOHE010045778.1:0-10914 GCA_946598075.1 Artocarpus hirsutus | reverse complement strand
AAGAGTCCGCTGACTGGACTTACGACTAGTAGAAGATTTGGATAGGTTGTAGTACAATAAATCAAGGCATGTAAGATCTTAACTTATTCTTTCATTATGGACTGTGGTTGTATTGTAATATTGTCAATACTACATATGTGTATACAATATATGGGCCAGTGGGACCCATACTCGTTCCACCTCATATTTAAATATTTTAATGTTCTTTTTTTTATTTGCTTAATTATTATGATGGTTTATTTTCTTTCCTTAATTTATTCTATTCGAACGATTTTAAAATTATCTCATTTTTATTTATAAATCAAATTCTAAAACCCTGTTTTTAACTAAATTCTTATTTAATTAACCTAATTAATCTACCACGTCATCTCCCCTACTTCGGGGCATGACAAAACATTTCTCCTTTTTGTTCTTGTAAGTATATAACATTTCGTTCACAACAATTATGTATTGAAATCTAGATAATCATTTGTACGTGTATGATAGAATAACGTTATCAGCAATATTGGAGATGTCAACTCTAATCTTAACTTTAACTTTTAAGTCATCGTCAATTTATTGATACATACAACTTGTTGGTATGACAATCATTTAAATACCTTTTAATAAAAACATGACGACTTATAAATTAATATATACATGTTGAGGAGCCAGATCTCCTATCTAAAAATTTTATCCCAATTCTTGTCCAACCACTAGAAAAAAGATACGTCATTTAATGAGTTGGCAAATTTGATGGAAAAGTGAAAGGTAATGTCATCTTTATTATTCTTTTCTTTATTATTATTATTTTTTTTTGTTGTCATGAAAAAAGGGCATGTGGTTTCCTTTTAATCGGAAGAAGAAACATGGTTTTAGAATAAGGGAAAGTGGCTTCAGACTACGAGAAAGTGGTTTAGTCCTAGGAGATGCTCAAAGGTGAAGATGTGATGATGTTGAGATTACGTATGTTAGGATAGATGCTCTTAAAGGATGTAATGTTTTATAAATGACACATTTATAAATAGATAAAGTGAGTTTTTTATTATATTTACATCATGTGTTTTGAATACTTTATAAATATCATTAGAACTCCATAATTATTTATGTAACTTTAAATACTGTATATAAATGTTATATACAAGAGGTTAATATTTAAAAATAATAATTAAAATGGTCACATATAATTATTTATAATAATTAATTATATTAAAGTGTAGAATATTTAATTGAGCCTTAATAATGCAAATCATTTCAATAAAAAATAGAACGGTCTTATCTGAACTGTTATTGTAAAAAGTTACTATTTAAATGCATTGTCTATAATGAGATTATACAGGACTGGAATATGATGTGAACAAATAAATAATTTTTGGTAGAATATTACAAGGTTCAACTACATCGACTGACTATCATATATAAAATAATCTTAATCTTAAGTTATTAACAAACTCTTATTGATAAAATTATGTCCTTTGATTTGCTTGGTCAAGATTCGAAAAACTAATCATATCCCTTATATTTTGGAGGCATAATGAAGTAAGTAATTAGGAATGTTAATATTACAAGATGAAATGCATTCCCCCTTTAATGATAAGCATATAAATAAATCTCTTGAGTATTGATTCGGGTCTTGAATAATACGAGTTGAATTCATAATTAAGTTTGTGAATTTATTATTCATTAGAGAATTAATAGCACTCAAGATAAGAGAAGTAATTAGAGTGGTTAAAGGATTTCATCTAGCTTTAATCATGAATTATTTTTAGAGGATCAACTCATATGCAGTGATTATATCAAATGGACGAGTCTAGAATTTGAGTAATTATATCTATAATTTTAAGAGTGCAATTTCAAGTTCTTAGTGTGGTAACATTGGAATTAATAGAAGAGTAATATATTAACGAAGAGTTTAATTAATATATTGTTTTTATTAAAGCTTAATGGTCTATTAGTCCCCGTCATCATTGTAAACACCATTTGAACAAGTGGATTTAATGCTTTAGTTAATTAAATTAATTTAGATTATGGAATTATAAATTAAATATCACTCAAAATAAATTAATTGTGAATTATACTTAATTATATAATTATATTATTTAATAAATAATAATTTTGGAAGATACAAGCAAGACTTACCCATGGTGTGTGTCATGAAACAACACAGGGAAAGGTCTCTTGTGGTCCAAGATTTGTTCATTAAGTTTCCTTTTCTAGAAGTTTCTAATTTTGATGTCAATGATTTATTCAAAATATGAAATTTGAACTATGGAAACAAATTAAATTGACTAAGAAGCAGATTTTTCTCTGTGGTTCTCCTAATTTGTGCCACACACAGATAGAGTATATGTAAGTGTGCGTGTAACACAAATAAGGAAAGGGGGAGTTATATTTTGTATTTTAATTAAATATCTAATATTTAAAATTAAAATAAAGAAAATTTTTAGAATTAATCAGGACTCATATTCATTATAAAATAGAGGCCTCTTTCATTCATTCTATATGGAATTTGAGAGTCTTGGTAAGGCAGCAAAAATTCTGCTAGTACCTATCTAGTATGAGAGCATTTAATTTAACAATGGGGAAATTTTAGTGGAATTATGAAAAGTGATTTGCAAAATCTAGTAAAATGACAAAGAAGCTATGATTTTTATTGATTTTACTAGAGCATAAAACAAAATAAAACTGATAGGTAGCTTTTCGAGAGAACCATTGCACTTCCTTACTCGTGAAGTGAGATGACTACAAAATGATAAAATTTGAGCTAATACTCTCCTTTCAGTCAGTTATATTCTATTCCTCTCCTACTCTAACTACCTAATTGAACTCCCTCCCATTCCTCATGGCTTTCCAAGTTGACATCACTCCATCTAGAACTTTTTACTCATCCTATTCTAATTAGGTAGCTTTATCATCCAACCCAGCTTCAACATCTAGCTCAGCATACAAGTATTGTCCTTACTAACCTCCAACTTAACACCTTGCTTAACATCCTACTCATTGCCTTACTTATGACCCCGTTTAGCTTCCTTCCCTTTGTGCCCCTTCCTCAAATATGTGAACCATAGAGGAGGCCTAATAGTACCTCAGGCCCATGGTTTCACCTTGTCCTCATGGTGAAGTGAGAAATTTGGCATTGATGACATCATACACCTCCCAAGTGTCATCATAGGGTGGTAAATGTACCTAGTGAATCAAAACTTCTTAACTCTAAAGTTAATCCATGCAGCCTTTTATGTACTTCCAACAACTCAGTCGGCTCAGTGGCTAACTCCAAACTAGCAAAGAGAGGTGGCAAGGAAGAAGAAATTGCTTGATGGGCTTGTTGGCTCCAAGGTTTGAAATGAAATATTTGTTTTTGTTTTGATGACAACAAACAATTTATTGCTTAATCACTAATAATTTATCTTGAGTATGTAGAGTAGTTTAGTAGTATTGTTTCTAGCACCTCAAGATAGTTGAAAGAATTATTGTTCAAGACTTGTAAGGGATTAAATGCAAGGAAGAATTAGATACCAAGACTTGAAGAACGAGTTAAATCAAATCTCATGAAAAAGCAAGCAAAGGATTGGACTCACAAAGACTCAAAGATTACAAGTTATCATTTGCTTTAAGTCTTAATGCAAGTAAGCAAAATTTTTCAAATGATATATAGTCAATGCAAGCTCAATCCACACACACACATGCATTCACAAATGTTTTAATCTTTGCATAGGTGTTTTCAAAGTATTTAAATTGTTTTATTGTGAGAAAAGTGTTTCAAAAGTGCATATAATTACTTAAATAGATTTCTATAAAAACGAATATTGAAACACTTTTTAAAACAGTTTTAGGTAACACAGATCGACCAATCGATCATTTCTGGTCGGCCTGCCAATGGCCTAGGATCAGCCTGCTATATGCCCTGAATCGGCTTATCAATCTGGGGGCTTTTAAGCCCTGTTTTGTAGAACTTTTGATGGCTTGTTGAGCTCCAAGTTTGGCCTGCTCGTGGCTGAATACACACTCTGTGAGCCTACATTGTCTATATTTATTCTTGAGAGTTACTCACACCCTCCATATAAACCTTCTATTGTATTCATCTATATTTGGAGAGTCTATCTTGTGAGTAAGCCAAAAATTGTATATCACATCCTTTGAGTGATAGGTTAACAAGCCTTAGAAGTTAGGGGAATTATTGGTTTACTAATCTCCATAAAATTGGCAAGTTTGTTTAGTTTGCCAATCTTAGTGAAAATTGATGGGTTTATGGTTAGTCAATCTCCATATAAAATTGACAGTGTAAGAAGGTATGGTGAGCCTCGAGTAGAAAAACTCACTGGACTATACAAGGAATGATAATGCCGAAAAGACGGTTGTGATAGTGGAAGAGGTAGAGGCTGAGTCGAAGACTTTACTAGATCATAGTGGATGCAGGCATATTACGAAACTGCTACAAATTGCATTTGCATTTCTCTATCCCTGCCTCTTTACATTATTGTATTTACATTTTGTTGAAGTTTATCACATTATCATTTGTGAGTTGTATTTACTTGTGCATTTAATCTAGTAAATTCCAATAAGTTTGAAAAAGATTTAAAACCCAATTCACTAACCACTTGGTTAGCTACTCTTGGGCTAACAATGGGTATCGAATAGGAAGCTTGATTTGATTTTCCAAAAAGATTTAACAATCTTGAGCTTAGCTACTCAAATTTTTCAAAAATATGGGAAGTCAATCTACTAGACCTTCTTTCTTCAATGGAGTTTATTACAATTATTGGAAGACTAGAATGGCAACCTATTTGCAATCCGTTGATTATAATCTTTAAAATATTGTTATGAATGGTCCATACAAATGTACTAAAGAGGTGAACAATGTTTTAATTCCAAAAGATTCATAATAGCAATGATAAAAGAAAATTGTCTTTAAATGCCACTACTATAAATATTTTATATTGTTCTTTAGATAACAATAAGTTCAATGGAATCACTTCATGCACTTCTGCACAAGAAATTTGGTACACTTTAGAAGTAGTTCATGAATGAACTAATCAAGTAAAAGAAATTAAAATAAATTTCCTTCTTTATGACTACAAAATGTTTAAGATGGAAAAACTTGAAACTATAAATGAAATGTATACTAGATTCAGAAACATGTTAATGAATTAAAGTCACTTGGAAGAACTTTTAATGATAGTGAACTAGTAACAAAGCTTGTTTGATCGATACCACCACTGTGGCATGTCAAGAGAATGACACTAGAAGAAGCAAAGGACTTATCAACTTTACCACTTGAAGAATTGGTGGGTTCTCTAATGACTCATGAGATTACAAGAAGTCAAAAAAAAAAAAAAAAAAAAGAAGAAGAGGACTAGAAAAAGAAAGTTGGAATTCCTTTGAAGGCGTCTATCCCCGAAGAAGAAGAAGATGAAGATAGGAAAGATGATTGCATCAATCAAAAGATCTTGAAGAAATGGCTTTCCTAGCAAAAAAGTACAAAAAGTTCTACAGGAAATTCAATCACAAGAAAGGCTCTAGAAAAAAAAAAGAGCAACATGAAAATTCAAGAAATGAAAAATTAAAGAAAGCTCTTCAAGCCACATAGGATAAGTATGAATCAGAAGATTCAAGTGATGAAGAACCAAGGGAAATAGCAAACATGTGCTTCATGGCACTCGATGATGTTAAGGTAAGTATTTCAAATTCTTCCGATAATTAATGTGATAAAATTGATTTTAAAGAATTATCTAAAGCCTTTGATGAACTTCATAATGACCACGAAAAATTGGCTATTAGAAATTCGATGCTTAAAAAGAAGATATCTACTCTTATGAAAGAAATAGATTCATTGAAATTTGATAAAACTACTAAACATGATGCTTTGATTAAAAAAATATTTTTCTATAAGAAAAAGTTGATGATTTAGTGCAAATGATTTTAAAATTCACCAATGGTGAGAAAAATTTTGATTTAATACTTGGTAAACAATGGTGCTTTTTTAACAAAGGTGGTTTAGAATATAAACTACGAATTGATCAAAAATATTTCGCAAATTATTTCGTCAAAGAATCAACAAGTGAGTTTAACCCAAAAAATGTTTGCACATATTGCTATCAAGATGGTCATACCATATCTTATTGACGCATTAAAAAAAGTGCAAATTGTGAAGTTAAACAAAGATGGATGCCAAAAAGCTCAAGGACTAACGAACATGGACCCAAAGTTATGTGGGTACCAAAAACCAAAACATAAATTGTTTTCTAGTGAGTTTGGAGAGATTCCTAGATTAAAAGGATAAAAAAAAAGCATATTAAGAGGAACCACTCACATGTCTTTGGAGACATCAACAATTCAAATAATGGACTAAGAACAATTGTGGAAAATCATGTTCAATTTTTGGCCCAAGGTTTTTACTCAAAAGGAGGTTATGTGCCTCTAACTTATTTGATATTTGTGAGATTCTATATGCATGTACTTTTGACTTCATGAATTGTATGCCCATTTTTTATTTTTGCTATGATTTGAATTTGATTGTATCTTTTGTTTAAATCTAGGGTAGAACATTTTCATTTCTAGAATATCTTTGAAAATTTATAATTGTTTTTTTTTTTAAGTATAGAGGAATTAGATTGAGTATTTTGGCATTGTGGCTTGATTCTTTGGTTGGACGATCAATTTATTGTTAGATATGTTGTTTGAATGATAATGAATGCCTTTATGCTTTTAAAATGGTTAAAATTTACATTTTTTTCAATTTTTCTTAAGGGTGTTTGGCTGTAGTGTTCGACCTGCCGGTTGGTAAGCTCGGCCCACCGAACTTGGAAAGTTTGGCCTGTCGAACTGGGTAAGTTTGACCTGTAGATCTTGGAGATCGGCCTACCGTTTTGTTAGGGTATAAAACTCAAGAAACCCTTATTCTTTCTCATTTTTTCTTCTCTTCCACGCTGCCTCTCACCCTAAACTCTACAAAAATCACTACCTAAGCCTTAATCTTGCAATTTCTTGTGATTTTCATTCAATATTGGTGAGTTTCTCTTGATTTCTCATTTTCCTACAAAAATTTCAAGTTTTTCATCACTTTTTTCCTTGCCCTCTCTAATCCATGGCCAAACTATTCTTTTCTCCATTTTTCTCTTCAAAGTTCATGGGCTCTTCCTCAATAACGCCATGGATTCTAGTTCGTGTCCCTCTAAACATTCAAAATCCATTGCACACAAACCAACATCCGGCAATAAGAAATTTGTAAATTTTCTTTTTGGGTAGGAAAATTATTGATGGATCTATTTAGTGACTTTGCTAGCTTTGGGGTAGAAATATTATTTGAAAGATTACAATGGAAGAACATTATGACAATGAGGGAGGATAAATACCCTAGGTTTGTTAAGGGGTTTGTGCTAATTTAGTTGCATCCTATGATCCATTGGAGATTAATGTGTCATTGAAACATAGGGACATTAAATTAACACCATCAAGTTTAGGAGAAATCCTAGAAATGCCCTTAGATGGAGATGATATTCATGGTGTTAGGACATGAGTGTTTGATAAGGAAACTATGGCTAAGGTCATCTTTGAGAATGATGACGGTAAAGTACCCCAAAATCTCAATGCATCGTTGCTACCAACTAGGAGTCATCTTATTCATAGACTTATCACCACAAACATCCTCTCAAAGGCCAGTCATAAAGAAGAAGTCCCCTTTCTAGACCTACACCTCATTTATTGCATCCTAACTAAGACTGGAATAAACCTACGTCTTTTGTTTATACAATGGATTATTGATGTCTTCGAAGGAAAGAAAAGGGCCAGGTTGCCCTCTGGTATGCTGCTTATAAAAATTTTCAGATATTTCAATATCTGCATTGTCGATGAAAAGGATGTTTCTCATTACAAACCTTATCTAGCTTTTGGTGCTCTCAACATTAATAAGATGGGTTTTAAAAAAGTTCATGGCCAATGGGTGCTGGCCAGTGGTCAAACCGCTCTACAAGGAAAGTAAGAGGTAGAGGAAGCTGAGATGGCCAATATTTAAGCTCAAGCAGACGATGAAGAGGAACGAGCCATCACACTTCAACAACTTTACACTCATCAATAGGAGCTCTTTGCACACCAACGACAACTATTTGAGCAACAACAAAGGATGGGCACTGAAATCATCAATATGCAAGCCGGTCAACAAGAGATTCTTTAATTTCTTTGACAAATGCATTTTGGTGGAGGATCTTCTAGTCATCCTTGACTGCTTTTTAATTTTGTTTTTTATGTTTATAATTATATTTTCATGGATTAAAAGATGCATTTAATGTCTTGACAAGGTTTATGTTTTATGACAATCTCAATGTTTATTTACTTTGGTATCAATGCTTATATGAAATTTCAATGATTATGTGTTTACTTTTTCCATGATGACAAAAAGAAGGAGAATATGTTATTTTTGATTGAGGAGATAAGATTGGTGGTGATTGACAATTCGATATTGACATGTGTGTTTGATATGTGTTTATGATTGAGAAGTTGTTTTTTTTTTTTTTAATAATGCATGTGGTGTAAAGGATGGTGGTGATTGATATTTACTTATTACTATTTTTATGTTTACTTTGATCCATGCTATGGGATAGGGGGAGTGTTCATTTAAGGGGAAGATTTGAATTTTTGCTTCAAAATTCATTTTAAAATCTTTGCACATATCAAGGGGAGTTTTTATTAACATAATTCATGTAGGAGAAGTTTTGATTTTTCTTTGGCTAAAAGGTTTCAATACAAGAAAATATATATATATATATATATATATGTATGCCATACATATATTTTGGATTGAGATTGAGGCCTTCTGATTCAAATCTTTCTCAAGATATTAGGGAGGAGTCTCACTCATTTTGACAATGGGGAGTTTCTTTTTACATAAACTAATTAGTGAAATAAATTGATGAAAATTCTTGCATATATGCTTATTTCCATATGTTTGGAAGCTTTATGGATTTCAAGAGTTTTTGATATTCTTGGTGTATGCTTCATTTTTGTTTTCATGCACTCGATTTATGCATTTTTTTTTTTTCGTTTACTCAAGCCTTTTTTGCTAATGCCAAAGGGGGAGAGAAAAGATTGATTGTTTTTAAGTATAATTCTATTTCAAAGGTTTATTTTTATTATAAGCAATCAATTGTTTGTTGTCATGAAAAAGGGGGAGATTGTTGGCTCCAAGGTTTCAAATGAAATATTTATTTTCGTTTGATGGCAACAAACAATATATTTCTTAATCACAAATAATTTATCTTGAGTATGTAAAGCAATTTAGTGGTATTATTTCTAGCATCTTAAGATAGTTGAAAAAATTATTGCTCAAGACTTGTAAGCGATTAAATGCAAGGCATAATAAATTAATGAGATTTGAAGAATGAGTTGAATGAAATCTCATGAAAAAGCAAGCAAAGGATCGGACTCACGAAGGCTCAATGATTACAAGTTATCATTTGCTTTAAGTCTTAAAGTAAGTGGGCAAAATTTCTTAAATGATATATAGTCCATGCAAGCTCAATCCACACGCACACATGCATTCACAAATGTTTTAATCTTTGCATATATGTTTTCAAAGTATTTAAAATGTTTTATTATGAGGAATGTGTTTCAAAAGTGCATACAATTACTTACACAGATTTCTATAAAAACAGGCTTTTGAAACAATTTTTTAAAATAGTTTTAGGCAACACAGATCGCCCTGTTGACCATCTTTGGTCAGCCTGCCAATGGCCTAGGATCGGCCTACCAAATGTCCTACATGGGCC
The DNA here is from genome assembly GCA_946598075.1 of Artocarpus hirsutus. Classification (NCBI taxonomy): domain Eukaryota; kingdom Viridiplantae; phylum Streptophyta; class Magnoliopsida; order Rosales; family Moraceae; genus Artocarpus; species Artocarpus hirsutus. Next base: position 1,174 of record CAMOHE010045778.1, on the reverse strand, counting down.
TGCCAATCTAGGGGCTTTTAAGCCCTATTTTATAGAGGTTGTGATGGCCTGCTGAACTCCAAGTTCAACCTACTGAACTGCCACATCGGCCTGCCTATTAGATAACTGTTTGGAGTCCTATTTTAAAGTTTTAACTTTGGCCTGCCAAACTATCTATAGTGGTTAGATTTTTAACCGTGAAAACTCCAATTACAATGGCTATTTTGACCAAAAATTGATATTTGAAACTATATCTAAGCACTTGGAAGCTATATAAATCCATTCATTAAGTGTACTGTAGATAGAGAACCAGGAGAGCAAATTGCTAAATGTTCTAATATTGTTTTAATCCTTTCACACTCTTACACATACTCATTGAGCCTACATTGTCTATATTCATTCTTGAAAGTTCCTCAAACCCTCCATATAAACCTTCTGTTATAGTTATCTACATTTAGAGAGTTTATCTTGTGAGTAAGCCAACAATTGTAAATCACACCCTTTAAGTGATAGGTTACCAAGCCTTAGAAGTTAAGGGAATTATTGGTTTGCCAAGCTCCATAAAATTGGTGGGTTTATTTAGTTTGCCAATCTCCATGAAAATTGGCGGGTTTGTGGTTAGCCAATCTCTATATAAAATTGACAGTTATAAGAAGTTGGGGTGAGCCTCGAGTAGAAAAACTCACTAGATTGTACAAGGAGCGATCGTGCAAAAAAAGACGGTTGCAGAAAAGATGGTTGTGATAGTGGAAGAGGCTGAGTCAAAGACTTCGCTTAATGACAGTAGACTTAGGTATATTACCCAACCACTATAAATAATGATGAGTTATTCAACATTACCTTTATCCTTTTGGGAATATGCATTACAAACTGCATGTCATCTTTGGAACAATATACCTTAAAAATTGGTTCCTAAAACTCCTCACGAGTTGTAGATGGGTAGGAAGACATTCTTAAGCCATATTTGCATATGAGGATGTTCAGCTCATATCCTATACAAGGAAGCGAATAAGTTGGAAGCACGTTTGGAAGTTTGCATGCTTGTTGGATATCCAAAGAGACAAAAGGGGTTTATTTCTATAATCCAAAAGAAAATCAAGTCATGGTTTCAACGAATACAACATTCCTTGAGGAAAGTTACATGAATGACTTTAAGCCTCAAAGCAAAGTGATACTCGAGGAGTTGATGAGTGAT